>LOJH01032724.1:3989-16476 GCA_001685095.1 Ellobius talpinus
AGCGAGTTCCAGGACAGCCAGGGCTGTTACACAGAGAAACCCTGTCTCAAAAAAGAAAAGAGACATATACTGCACTCCAGACATTTATTATTCCTTTCTGTTGGAAATGTTCAAAAATCCTATCCACTAGCTCCCCTGAAATATCCAATGAATCACCGCCAACTCTAGCCACCTCACTGTGCTATAGTCTTCCTACCAACTGCACCCCACACCCATCAACCATCCTCTCTCCACCCTCCCTCCCCCACAGGGTCTTCTCAAAAGTTTTACCAACATGGAGAACAATTAACTCTTGTGTTAGAGTACACACTACAATACACTTGGACACGAGTCGTTACTGTCATCACCGCAGGGGACCAGCATCACTCCTGCGGTTTCTTCAAGCTCTCTCCTACCCTCTTCCTCCTGCCTCAGCCCTGTGTTGAGTAATTCATCTTTGTCACTATGGATTTGTTTGCATTTTCTAGAGTTTTGTACATACAAGATAATCACAGAGTCTGCGCTCTTTTGTCTCACTTTCTGTTGTTGTTGTTTCCAAGGCTGAGTTTCTCTGTGTAGCCCTTGCTGTTCTGGACTCTCTCTGTAGACCAGGCCGGCCTCGAACTTGGAGATCCTGCCTTTGCCTCTCAAGTACTGGGATTAAAGGCATTTGCTGCCACCACTGCCCAGCGCTGCTTCTGCTTCTTTTCTTCTCCTCCTCCTTCTCCTTCTTATTCTTCTATCATGATAGTTATTTTGAGATCCTTGGTATATCATGTATCAATAATCTATTTCTTATTATCATGTAGCTTACGCTGCACAGGTATATCACAATTGGAGTAGAGTCATGTATCACTCGAGAACAAGGATACAATCCGAGAAAAGCATCACTGGGCAATTTTACCATGGTCTGAGCATCAAGAAATATCTTTACACAAACTAGGACAATGATATATTGCTAAGCCAGAAACAACCTCAGAACCATCAGCTTCTTGGTTGACTCAAATATCCCTGACTACCACTGGCTGCTACAAACAAAAAACAAAAAGCAAAACCTGTCAGTCATGGTGCCTAACAACTGTAATCCCAAAAGAGAACTGAGAGTCTGAGACGAGCCTGGGCAACATGGGAAATCTAAGGCCAGCCCAGACTCCAATAGCAAGACTCTGACTCAAAAATAAATTAAGCTAGACATGGAGGCACACACCTGTAAACTCAGTATCCAGGAGGCTGAGGCAAGAGGTCTGATTGTAAGTTCAAGGCCAGTGTGAGCTACATAGCAAACTCCACACCAATCAAGCCTACAAAAGGAGACGCCACCTCTGGTGAATAAGATGGCTGGACAGGGAAAGTTTCAGTCCCTAGGAGCCACTTAGCGGAAGGAGAAGAATGGCTGTAAAATTGTCCTCCAGCCTCGATGCACACACCTTGGCACAGGTGCCCACCAGGCACGTTTTCTAAACTAGTGATGATTGGCATTCCCGCCAGGGGTGTGTGAGGGTTCCAGCTGCCTCATACACCTCTCAGGCATGTGCTTTAATTCCCACATTCCTGGTGACTACTGATGCTGAGTGGCTGTTATCTTGGTTACCTGCTCTGTTCCTTTGAAGGAGCTTAAACTTTTTTTTTTGAGACAGTACCCAGCACTGACTGTAATCCAAGATTGGCCTCACCTCGGGATGTATCCTTGAACTTCTGATTCTACTCCCTCTACCTTCCAAGTACTGGGTTCAAAGGCATGCTGGCACCACTGTGGGTTTTATATGGAGCTGAGTATGGACCCCGGGACTTCATGCCCAATAGGCAGGCATTCTACCAACTGATCCACATCTCCAGCCATTCAAGTATTTTACCCATTTTTCGCTCTTTTTTTGCCAATAGGTTTTATTTTATTATTATTTTAATGTTTTTTTCAAATTAGGATCACACATTAGAGTTTTTCATTCTTTTTTTAAGATTTATTTTATTTATTCATATTTTTGTGTGTGTTTGTATGCCAGGTGTATATGGGTGCCCCAGAACTGAAAATACAGGCAGTTATGATCCGCTTGACATGGGTGCTGAGGTCTGAACTCCGATCCTCTGAAAGAGCAGCAAGTGCTCTTATGAACCATCGAGTTGTTTATTCTGGATCATGACACTTTGTCAGAATCGTGCTTTGTTTTCCCCGCCCTCCATCTCTCTCTCAAGCCCTGGCTGTCCTGGAACTCAATGTACAGATCAGGCTGGCCTGAGACTCACAGAGCTCTGCCTGCCTCTGCCTCTGCCTCCTGAGTGCCACAGTTAGAGGTGTGGCCATCCCACCAGGACAGAATTAGGCTTTAGAATTAGGCTTCTCCCAGACCGCACTGATCTCCTCATTTCTTCCTCAGACATTTTTTGGAGCAGAACTTCTTGATTTAGATGGAATCCAGTTCATTTTGGTTCTGTACCTAAGAAATATTCATTTCCCCCCTATGCCTGGCCCCAAGCCTGCTTACTCTCCTTGCTCAATCAGAGGTAAAGCAAGGGAGGAAGGGAGGGAGCAGGGAAAAGGGACACAAGAGGTAGGAGAACAGGGGTTACTGGAGGAAGTGCACAAGCAATGGTTTCTTCTTATTTTTTCCCCATTTTTTTCCCATTTGAACCCAGATCTTCATGCATACCATGAAAGCACTCTGCCATCTGGGTCACACCCCCAGCCCCATGTTGCTTCTTCAGAGACCCTTAAGAGAAGAAAACTAGTTGGGCCTTAGGATCCCACAAGTAGGTCAGGGGCAGGATGCAGATTCCAGAGGAAGCCCTGGTGGAGAGGGTGGGAATCTCCAAGGTAGACTTGAGGGGTCCTGAAGCTCTAATCTCCTGCCACCTAGTGAAAAGTTACCCCTCTCTCTATCTCTCTCCCCCTCCTTTATTTCTTCCCCTACCTCTCCCCTCCAATTTTCCTTTTTCAGATTTATTTAATTTTTAACTATATGTATGTGTGTGAGAATGTGCATATTAATACAGGTGCCTTTAGTGGCCAGAAGAGGGTGTTAGGTCCCCTGGAGCTGGAATTACAAGTGGTTGTGAGCTTCCTGACATGGGTACTGGGAACCAAATTCTGGTCCTCTGTTGTAACAAAATGTACTCTCAGCAGCTGAACTGTCTCTCCAGTCCCCTCCCCCAATTTCCCTTTCAAATAAGGTCGCAGAGTAGTACAGGTTGGCTTCAAACTCACTTCCTTGAGCTCCAAATCCTCTTGCCTCCGCCTCCTAAACGCTGGGATCCCAGGCATAGCTCTGGCCCCCCATCCCCCCCCACGCCTTTCCGTCTTTGCTGTTTACAAGTTGACTTTGGCTCTCTTCTGTGAGCGCTTAGCTCACGTCCTCTCCTGGGGTCTTCCTGGCTTCTCCTGTGACCTTGCAAAGGTCTAGGATTCTGCACGTAGTGAGCCGTACTCTTTTGTGTCCTGTTGTTTGTCTTCCCCTTACATGCGGCTCCTTGTGTCTTTACCAAGCCACCACAGAATGTTCACAGACATTTTTAATACCTCCCTCCTTGGTGATCTCAGGTTTGGTGGGAAGGAAAGAGGGTTCATACTGACAAGGAAGGTGTAGATAGGACTGCCTGGCAAAGATTACTCATACCTTTGAAGATTCAAAGGTCCTAAAGGGATTTTTGCTGTCCCCACCTGGTCTGCCAGGACAAGCTGTTTGAGACAAGGGAGGAGACAGGTCACAATAACACCATCATTCTTAAATCTTGAGTGGTGGTTGCTCAAATCACAGATGACCAGTTCCTGGCTCCTGAGACCAAACCAGGAGAGAAGGACGCTCCAGCCCAGGGGCAATGTCAACTTCCTCAAACTCTGTTAATCACAAGAGGCGACTTAAAGCAGAACCCATCTTTGGACACCTTTCTTCCTTTTAAGACAGCACCCAACCCTGGTTGTAATCTTAGCCGCTCAACAGACTATCTGCTCTGGATTTTATGTGGTTGAAATCAAAGTGTCGACTATCTGGGCTCTTTCTGGGCTGGGGAAGACCCTGTTCCAGGCTTTTCAGAGTGAGAGCAGGCTCTGGTTCCTTGAGGTTGTTGGATGGGGATTCCTGGGCCATTGTAGGTGTCATCAGAAGTCACCCTTGGCTCCTCATGGTCATTCTGGTCTCCTGGGTCTGTACTATGTTCAGGCAAGAGAGGAACCGGGTCCCTTACCAACTCTGGTCTCTCTTGCTGTCTTTCTATTCTTGAGACAGTTGTGCTTCAGGGCTCATGCACCTAGATTACCAGGGTATCCCCCAATTCAAGGTCCATGATCTTTTGTTTTGTTTTTCAAGACAGGGTTTCTCTGTGTATCTCTGGTTGACCTGGAACTCAAACCAGGCTGGCCTTGAACTCACTGAGATCCACCTGCCTCTGCCTCCCTGAGTGTATGCACCACTACCACCCAGATGGCCCATGATCTTTTGATTTTTTTAAAAAAAATTTTGTGCATGTGTTTGCTGGCATGTATACTGTACACCACTACATGTCTGGTGCCCATAGATGCCAAAAGAGGGTGTTGATCCTTGGAACTGGAGTTCCAGACTATTGGGGGCCACTATGATTGCTGGGAGCCAAACCCAGGTCCTCTTCAAGAGCATCCAGTGCTCTTAACTGCTGAGCTGTCTCTCCAGCCCCAAGGTTCGTGAACTTAATAAAGCCCTTTGGTAAGTGACCTAATGTAGTCACAAGTTCTAGGGACAAGGTGAACATCTTGGAGCAAAGGGCCTTTGCTTGTCACCACAGGGCCTCTGGCCTGGTTCTCAACCTTCTTCCTCAACTTGTTTCTGTGTTGTCTCATTCTGTCCCCTGCAGCCAACAGCCAGGAAGATAAGACACCTTCTTCCAGGATATTCAGTTACATAGGTAAAGGTACTTGCTGCCAAGACAACCTGAGTTCAATCCCAGAACCCACAAGGTGAAAGGAGAGAATGAATTCCTACTGGTTGACCTATGACCTCCATAGGCATTTTGTGGTATGTGTACACACACAAATAAATATAAAAAAATTAATTGTATTTATCTGAGACCAGTCCACTTTGAACATCCAAGGCAAAGCCCTGGCTGGACCAAAATTCTGAGCATGCATATTTTGGGCAGGAAAGGTAGAAATGTTGGACAAGACCCAGCCCTGGCCAGACCCGGAAGCCAAGGAATCAGCTCTGAGACTATAGGAGCAAGCTCTGTTAGGTCCAAAACCGGTAACCAAGGTTTGGGGTCTTCATCACAAGGTGCCGCCTCTTCTCCAGATATATGAGAGGGTTCTCTTTCACTTCACTTAATTCTTTCAGATGAGATCATTCCAGATTATTGTCCCAGGGTGCAGCTGTACTATTGCCCTTTACCTAAGCCCCACTGCATTCCTCAATAAAATGGAAATAATAATAATAATAATAATAATAATAATAATAATAATTTGTGCCTGGCCTGCCTAGTTAGAGCTTCAGGGGGAGCAGACAGGAGGGGATGCATGGAGAGGATTCTTAGTGTGTGTGCGTGTGTGTGTATGTGTGTGTGTGTGTGTGTGTGTGTGTCCCTGAAAGGCATGCATGTCTGGTACCTCAGCTCTCCAACCCCTCATCTCTCTGGCTAGCAGTGCCATGGGCACAGATATCTTGCAGACTGGCATGGGAGCAGGCCTGTCCAGAATGCACCTGGCCAAGCTCTAGTCTGAAAAGGCAGCCATTCAAGGTTGGTTTGGCCAGGCGCCGGCTGATGAGAGACAGGGAGCCCTGTGCTCTGGAGGGAAGGAGACCCATGTGGCCTCAGTGTGGAGCTGAGCTGTCAGCCTGGGAGGGTAGCAGGCTGGCTGGGAGGGGGAGGTGTCTCAGAAGAAAGACTGAGCTAGTGTTTGAGGCCTAGGAGCTGAAAGGCTGCTGTGTGTCCCATGCTAACTGTCTGGCAGGCAGGGATGTGACTCATTGGTGGCCAAGGGAGAGTGCAGCCTGGGTTCAGCTGTCCTGGATAGGGGGACCACTGCCCACCCAGTGTGAATTTATGCCAGTATAAGTTGGGATGGTGCCAAGGCTACAATGCACATCTGCCTGGGCTCTTAGGACTCCTTGCAGTATCCACATCCTGTCCCCTTATGACTATAGCTGTGGCAAGACTGTCCCTCATCCCTGGCAGTGGCCCATGCTGGTGTTCATCTCCTGCCCCCATCCCATGTTTAACTTCCTGGGTTCTGTCCACCAGGAAGGGCTGTCCCTAGTCTTAGCTGTTCCCACTACGATAGAACAGATGGTGGGAATGACAGACAGCTTGTTAAGGTGATGATAGTCCCTTGAGAGAACATTTGAAGTGGATTTGTTTGTTTGTGTTTATTTTTGTTTTTTAGATAGAGCTTCTCTGTGTAGCCCTGGCTGTCCTGTAACTGGCTATGTAGACCAGGCTGGCCTTGAACTCACAAAGATCTGCCTGCCCCTGCCTTCTGCAAGTGTTGGCCACCACTGCCCGGCTTGAAGCGGATTTTTTTAAAAAGATTTATTTATTTATTATGTATACAATGTTCTGCCTGCATGTGTCCCTGCNCAGGACCTCTGGTAGAACAGTCAGTGCTCTTAACCGCTGAGCCATCTCTCCAGCTCTTGAAGTGGATTTTTAAAGGCAATCAGGAATTCACACAATGTAGAAGGACGCAATACATTTGAGCAGAAGGAAGGCAGGGTCTTGGAGAACCAGAGGAAGACAGGTTTGCTGGGAGTGATAACTGGGCAACACAAGCTATTAAAGGTTTGTGAGTAGTGCCAGGGGTCCTGGAATAGGCACAGACTTGAGGACTGGAGGTCATAAAACAGACTGCACTGGGATACAGAAGGGGCCTGTTGGGTCCTGAGCCTATTCCCAAGGGCCTGCCAGGCAGGGTTTCACGGATAAAAAAGCAGCCAGTCATGGGCAAGTGTATACTCATGTGTAAGTTACTGGGTGTGCAAGTATCTCAGAACTTAGAGTATGCATGTCCATGAGTGTTCTGTGTGTCTTTGAATGTTACTATATTCAGGTGTAGTTTGATCTTATTGTACATGTTAATGCCTGGATATATGTATTATGGTCTGGGTCATTTGTACATCTGTGTGGTTTTATCCACATCAGTGTGGGAGTGTGCATTTGTGTATCTGCCTGTGTGAGAGAGAATGTTTGTATGTACATGTGCCCTACCAAAAGGAGCAGGGGTACAGCCTCAGGACACTGGCAACACCAGGAACCAACCAGGAATCAGCTCTTCCATTCCTTCTTGGCCCTCCCTGTCAGGTTTTATTCTGCCTCACTGCTCCTGGATCCTGAGTTGTATCCTCTGAGTGATAGCCACCCCATACTGTCAAAGCATGGCTGTCCCCAGACTAGCTTATTTGTGCTTGAGCACAGAAAGGAACCAGAAAGCTGGCCAGCCCCAGAGGTGTGTCCATCTTCCACTGGCTAGGCCAGGGCTCCTCCCCATCCCAGAAAGAGAAGTCTAGATAACTTGAAAGAGTTGCCCACACAGCACCACCCCTTCCTCCTTCCTCCTGGGCTTTGCATCAGAGCAGCTGGTCTTATATCCGAGCTGGAGAGTTCAGCTGGAGCCTTGGCATAAGTGGCAAACTTCTGAGGAATGGAGTGAACCTCCCGAGCAGAGTTGTTAAGATTGGTAGACTCACAGCAGAGGTGGTCCACACCTTTAATCCCAGTATTCAAGATCCAGTGGCAGGCAGATCTCTGCATTTCAGGCCAGCCTGGTCTACAGAGGGAGTTCCAGGACAGCCAGAGCTACACAGAGAAACCTTGTCTCAGAGGTGGGAGGAGGGGGGATGGTGGACTCCTTCGAAGGATCTACCCTTCCCAGCTGTTCCTGGGGGCTGCTATCCATAGGAGGAGAATTATGACCCAGGTCTGGTCAGTCACACTACCTCAACCCTGGGATATGTTCATTGGTCTAGGGTGGGGCAGATGACACAGAGAGAGACCAGTGAAAGTCCCTCCCTGGGATTGTGTGTGGACGTGGACATAAATGTGGACATGGGTAGATGGGAGTTGAGATGAGATGATAAATGCCCAAGGACATTCTGAAGCCTGCCTCTATCCTTCTTGTGAAAGGACAGGGTGGCTATACAGTGTTGGTGGTATTTCTATTATATGGGCTAACAAGTTCCTTTTGCTTAAGCTACTTAGAGTCGGGTTACTATCACTGTAAGTCGGAAGTCCTGGACTATGTCTTGCCTGAGCCACATGCTGGGATGTCACAGATACCTCGCCTGACCCCTAACATCCCTCGTAGAACCTCCTCAGCTTCCTCAGTTTCCACCTAGATGTCTTACTCCCAGTGTCCGTACTTCTCAAGCTTCTAAACCTACCTCTGCTTTCTGTACCATCACCTACGTCATGAGAAACTGGAGCTTCCTCGGCTATCTGGCCCCAATTTCCTCCGCAGCTACTTCCCTGTTCTGTCTCCTCCCCAGGGCCTCATGAAGATGTGTCCCTCTTCAGGCCCTTCTCACAGCTGACCAACAGGGCTCCCAAGCGCTCCAGGCTGCCCCACATCAGAGCTGCCTGGGAAATTGAAGAGATGCTTTCGGCACAGCTTGCCAGACAGCTCTGCTCGGTCTGGCCTCGGGATCAGCGCTGTGAAGCCGTCTGTGACTCAGCACTGCCACCTCCTCGACTGTTGAGACTTAGCTCCACGTATGGGACAATCAAAGGTCATTTGGGTCCTCTGGAATGGGGACAGGTTGCCTGACTTCCTCCATTTCTGGTTCATTCCCTTGTGATCTGCATTTTGTTGGAGTCCAGGCTTCTCTGGTGTCCTGAGCGTGCTGTCAGAAACATAGAGGACCATGGTTGACCCTCTCTGCAAATGTCAGAAGTTACTGAATAACAAACTCACGACGGGCAGAAGGCTCATTGATGGCATTTCATCAGCTGGTCCCACTTTCCTCCATCCCCGTGGCTGAGGAAAGCACAAATCATCTCGTTCCGATCTTAATTACCAGCATTGACACTACGTGTGTGTATGGGTATGGTTGTAAGTTAAAGAGTAGCCACTAAGGCTAAAGAGATCCCAGCAAGCCTGCATCTCCCCCACTTCACCTCCCCCCCTCCTTTAAGTCAGAGGCCAAGAAAGAACAAAGACTGAAGGGGGAGGGGGGGAGGAGGCAGGGAGTGAGACTTCAGAGCACAGGGTGTCAGCCATTTAAATCTAGTTGGAACTCTTGGAAGTCAAAGCTCTGAAGGAGTTTCCAAGGCCTGAGCTAGAAGCTGATAAGGACACAAAGGGAACTGGGGTGGGGGTGGAGGGGTGAGATAAAGCACCGGGCTGGAGAGATACCCCCCATTCTACTGAATGCTACCACCCCAGAGCCAGGCTGCCAGTCAGAGTGGAGCTGAGCCTCAGGAGGGAGGGTCAGGACCAGTCCAGAAGGGTGGACAGATGGACAGCAGGTCCAGATGGACAGACAGACAGCAGTTCGAGTAGGCTGTATCAATGGCGGGGAGCCAGCCGAGCTGAAGCCCCCGAAACAGTCAGGAATTGTGCCAGTCCACTGACACATATTAGAGGTCAGGTGACAGGTCAGTGGGACCATAGCATGGCAGTGTTAGGGGCCCACTTCTCCATGGGGTCCAGATGATGGTGTTCTACCACTTCCCCCATCTGGTGTGTTCCTTAAGTTCTCAGGCTTCATTTTCCTGCTATGACTATGTCCATGTTCTCACATGGTCCTGATTTACTTTGGTAAGTGTACATGACAACATCCTTTTCACTTTTAGGAATACGTTATTTATCAGTCTGTATCTCATGTACAGAAGCATTCGTACTCAACATGGAGTCAAAAACTGCTTGTAAGATAATGGCAAAAATCAGGGCAAGGCCCAGCCTGGAAAACGCTGCTATAAAACACTATGGAATGATGGGATGGCGCACAGCCTGCTGTCAACATCCTGACTGAAGTCCCAAGAGTTCAACCAGACTCTTAGATGGAAGCCACCCCATGCTCTGAAGACTCTTCCTGCTCTCACCTACTTTCCATCTCCTCCCATCTTACTCCTTGCTCCTGCTTGGGCCCCTGACTTACAGAAAAGACCTACGTGGCAAGATGGCTCCACACTGTACCAAGCCTGGCAACCTCATGAAAGGAGAGAACTAACTCTGAAGGTTGTCCTCTGACTACACACACACACACACACACACACACACACACACAATTACACACATACATACACATAATCACACACATAACACGCATATACATAGACACGTAAACACATACATGCACATGCACACACTATACATATACATATATATATGTTTAAAATTGGGAATTAAAGGGGAGCCATCCTTCAAGAAGACGTGTCCCTAAGTATTTCCTCAGCTCCAGACCATACCTCACCTTCTCAGGGCAGCCAGTCTCTGGGGATCCCAGTTGGGGTACTCTTCCACTGCTGACTTGATGGGCATCTCTGGGTCACTCTGGCCCCTTCAGCACTACCCTGTACTGTGTCCGGTTCTCAGGAGTGGACACCTGTGGCCTATGAAGACCAGAAGTTTCATTCTCATCAGAAATCAAGTCTCAACCCCAGATTCACCCACGGCAAACTTCTAGAACAAAAGACAAAGCAGGTATCCTACCATGGCTCTGACCTTGGAGAAACACCTATCAAGGTCTGTGCAGGAAAAGACATCAGGGCGATTCTCAAGGTCACCCTGACCAACAGGTATCCCTGAAGTCACAGAGACCTCATCCCAGAAAGATGCGGACCCAGGATAGTGCTCCAGGGAGACGGTCTGGCACAGGCATAGGAGCTGTGCCGTATTTCTTGACCTTCAGCAACTCTCTTCCTACCAGCAAATGACCTCTGACCCTCCAGCCCTGATCCTTTGGCCCCCAGCTGTGAGGGTTGACAGCTGACTCCAAAACACCAGCCGGGGCTACTCCCAGAGTATAACACTAACTGAAACTAACTCACACGCCCTTCACCGGCTCTTGGCTGAGCTAAAATTACAGCAGCTGGTTTGGCTTATGAACCCTTCGGCCACAGCCACCACCAGCTCCAAGTCTCTGCCTTTGGTGCCCTCTCTCCAGGGTGCCCAGGGCTCCTTGCTTTTTGCTCTCCAGTTCTTTCTAACTCAGGGTGGCCCCCACATCACCCTGCAACAATACCTCCCCAGTATGCCCTCTGGTGGGTCAGTGTCTCCCAACAGGGAGGGAGGAGCCTAGCAGGAAGAGGGGAAAAGGGAGCTGGGGGAGAAGCAAGTTATCAAAAGAATAAATAGGGAATGAGAAAGGGATGTTTCTTAGTGTCCTGTGTCCCAGCTCACTGAGCCCCCCTTCTGGGGCAGCAAGAGAATGGTACATCGAGTTTAGGGATGGTGTAGGGACTCTATTCAATCCCTTCTTCCACCCACATCAACATTCCCTGTGACTGCCGGCTCCTCCCATTATACTTTCACCCACAGCTTGGGGGGCAGCGGCAGAGTCCACCTGCAGTCTGGCTCTGCTCAGCCACTCCAGCTGTTCGGAGACAATCCATAGCCGGCTGCTGTGCCATCATGACTGGACAGGTAGAGAGGGCCAGACTAAGTGAGTCCAACAGGGGTCACTGTGCTTCTGAGTAGAGATGGACCCAGGTGGCTCACCGAGAGCAGAATGAGGTGACAGGGGAACGTGACCTGGCCTGGCCAGGCACACACACATGCATGTGCACACGTACACGTACACACACACACACACACAGACAGACACACACACATGGACTTGGGTACTTAACTGTCATTCATTTCCCCATCCCGAATTTATCCCAGGCTTCTATGACAAGCTGTCTCGATTGACCAGATATAACTGGAAAACACCAGGTTGACCTTGCACGGCCCCCTGGTTACGGCTTCCACGTTCCCCTGTGGTCCCAGGAGCCCCTGGGCTAGGTCAAACTAGTGTGATCGTGATACCAAAAGCAATCCACCTGTCATAAGCCTCTGTGTGTCAGGGACACTGATGCGTCTGTTTTCCCCTGCGTCATCTCGCATAACTCTGCACTGGCAGGAAATTGAGGTCTCAAAAGGATAAGCCATCCGCCCCCCCCACTAGCGGCCAGGAAGTGCAGAGGACTGACCCAACACCCAACCCTCTGGCACTCAGATCCGAACTCACAAGTCCTTACCAGAAACACCTGTGTCCACCTTCACCTAGCACCTGGAGAAAACTGCACACGGGGAGGGAGGTCGGCGAGAGGTCAAACGGGCTGTTCTTCAGCAGGGCACCTCGTGAAGAGCAGAGACAGAGCACAGGCTCTTCCTCAAAGCCACGCATATAGCAAGGGTGAGAAGAGAGAACCCCAAAGCCTGGGCAGTGCCAGGTGTGTTGGCACATGTCTGTAACCCCATCATCGTTCGCTTCGCGAGGCTGAGGCAAAAATGATCTGCAGTTCAAGGCCAGCCTGGACTGCATGCCGAGACCCTGACTCAAAACTAACAAAACACAACACCCTGGTGTTGCGGGAGCTCCTTCTGCTCCTTCAGCCAATAGCTGCTGAGATA
>LOJH01032725.1:1858-16476 GCA_001685095.1 Ellobius talpinus
ACTCACAGAGATCCGCCTGCCTCTGCCTCCTGAGTGCTGGGATTAAAGGCGTGTCCCCTCAACTTTCTAAATGTTAGTTTTTTGTTGGATGGCTAACTCAGCCCTCCACCCCTGCACCACAAACTATCCTGATATAGTTACATTCCCAGCCTCCTATTCCTCTGGTCCTGGATGCTTATCTCAGTTAAAAAATTATATGCAGAATGTTTAAAGAAATTTTTGTACTGTTGCTTTTTTGTATTTATATTTTTATTAAAATGTCTCAAAGTTTGTGTGGAGTGAGTGTATATGTGAGTTTGCGTGTGTGAGCCTATGTGCAGACAGGAGGCCGGAGGTGTATTTCTCTATGGTTCTTTACCTTATTGCCTGAGACAGGGGCTCTTACCACACCTGAAGCTCGTGATTTCATCCAGGCAGGCTGGTCAGCAGATTATTGGGATCTACTTGTCTTTATCTCCCAAAACTGGGGTTGCAGACATACATGGCAATGCCTGGGCTTTTATGTGGGTATTTGAACTCGGGTCCTCATGCTTGCACAAGTGCTCTTACCCACCGAGCCATCACTGCAGCTTCATCCTATTGTTTTAGCTTTGTCTTTTTGTGCATACAAGTGTATGTGTGTAGATAATAGAGCAATAAGATTATTTTAGCAGCTAATGGTCCAGGCAGAGTTGGGGGAGGCAGTATTAGCAAAATCACGCAAGTTTGATGTATTTATTGCTGTGTTCTTGTCCCAGTTTTGGAAGAGGGAACAGCATGAGAAAGAGCAGTGACTTGATCTACAGTAGCAAAACTGGGCATCTCCTAGTTGGGTGTGGTGACATGTGCCTGTTCGGCCGACCACTCAGGAAGCTGAGGAAGGAGCTTCCCAAGACAGAAGCTAGCTTAAACTCTGTAACAAAGCCCAGGGTGGGTTATGGCCTGAGCTATGTTGTGAGTTCTTGTTTCAAAAAACTCATGTAAAGGGGCTAGTGATGTGGCTCAGAGGTTAAATGTGCTTGCTTTGAGATTCTGAAAACTGGAGTTCAAATCCCAGAACCCATGCAAGAAACTGGACATACTGTGAAAATCTGTAACCCCAGCTCTGAGGGGAGGTTGAGATTAGAGGGTTGCTGGGGCTTGTTGGCTTCCAGCCTGGACAGGAAAACTTTAGTCTCCGGCTCAGAGAGAGACCCTGCCTCAAAGAAACGGGCATATAGTGGGGAGTAGGATGCTCACTGCCCTCCTCCAGCTCCCGGTGTGCTCATGCACAGATGTGTGTCTGTGCAGAGGGATGAACACACCACTCTTTTACAAACACAGATGGACCCACAAATTTCAAATGACGTCTGTCTGTTTGTGTATGTGCCTGTGGGCACAGGCCACAGAGCCAATGTGGAGACCACGGGACACATGACTTGTAGGAGTGGATTCTCTCCTCCACCGTGTGAATCTCAGGAATTAAGCTTGGGTAGTTTACAGCTGTGGTGGCAAACATCTTCATGCCAGCCCAAATTTAAGGATTTTAAAATCACTCTGCCGAGGCACAAAACCAAAGGGTTAAAGGCAACCGGGTTTCCTAACAGCCCCTCTTCCGGAGCTCGGGCCTGAGGCATTGACTGCTTTGGATTCAGAATATTTTATTTTATCTCAGTCTATGTAGATCGGTCCCAGGGCTGAGTGTGGTTTGTGCAACTGGAAGTAGATCCTTATAACCAGAAATGTGAGTAAACTAGTCAGGACGGGAGGTGGTGGTGCACGCCTTTAATCCCACTACTTGGGAGGCTGAGACAGGTGGATCTCAGTGAGTTCGAGACCAGCCTGGTCTACAAAGCGAGTTCTAGAACAGGCCGGACTGTTACCCTGTCTCAAAAAACCAACCAACCAAACAAACAAACAAACAAACAAACAAACACAAAACTAGTCAGCTGTTCCAAAACAGAGGTGCCATCATATCCTGCTCTGTCCTTGTGTGAAAAACTTCTCAAAAATTTAAATATGTGTGTGCATGTGTGTGTGCATGTGTGTGACCTTTTTCTCCCTATGTTTGGTTTCTTTGATAACCTGCTGCTGCCTGTTACATGGTGTTCTGAGACCAGCTTCTTTATTTTCTTTTAATTGAAAATAGATTTTTTTCCTCACATACGATTACAGTTTTTGCTATCTCTACCCCTCCGGTCTCCCATCTCACCCAGCTTCACCTGCTCTCTGTCGCTCATTAAAAAACAAAACAAAGTCTTCTAAGAGATAAAAATAAAATAAAATATAGTAAGACAAAACAAAAACTAACACATCCGACTAGGACAAAACAAAAAAGCAGAAGAAAAAGAACCCAAGAGAAGACATGAAAAGCAGAGAGTCACTTGTTCCCACACTCAGGAATCCCATAGAAACACTAAGCTGGAATCCATAATATACATGCAAAGAACCTGTAGGGTTAAAAAGAAAGAAGAAAAAATACATAAATAAAATAAAGAAATAAGATAAAATTAAAATAACAAAACTACGCAGAAAACCCCTGCCACGGCATTGTCTTTGTAAGAAAGAACCAACAAAAATGCCATTAAGTTTGTTTTCTGTTGGTCGTCTAGCGCTGGGCGTGTGGCCTACCTTCAAGAGTAGTTTGTTTCCCCTGTGAGACTCCTTTCAAATTCTCATTGGAAAGTGGTTGTCAGCTGTAGATAACGTCTGGGTTAGGGATGGGACATGTGTCCTCTCCTTTCAGCTCCAGGAGCCTGTCTGGTGCACACACATGCAAGCTGTGCATGCTGCCTCAGTTTCTGTGAGCTCATGCGTGCATCCTTCCTGTTGATTTAGACAGCCTTGATTTCTTACTGTTCTCCATCCCTTCTGGTCCCTACACCTCTGCTTCCCAGGGTTCCCTAAGCCCCAAGGGAAGGGGTTTGATGGAGACATCCCATTCAGGGTTGAGAGTTCCAAGGTCTCTTATTCGCCACATGATAACTGGCTGTGGGTCTCTGTATTTGTTTCCATTTACTGCAGGCAGAAGCATCTCTGATGATGGATGAACAAGGCACAGATCTATGAGCAGAGCAGAATGTCATTAGGAGTCATTCGATTGCTACTTGTTTGTTTGTTTGTTTAAAAACAGTGTATTTAGTTTTACCCTAGGTCCCTGGGTTATATCTAGTCTCAGGTTCTTGGTCATCCAAGAAGGGTCGGGTATGGGTTCAATCTCATGGAGTGGGCCTTGAATCAAATTAGATATTGGTTGGTTGCTTCCATACACTTTGACCATCATTGCCCTAGCTTATTCTGCAGGCAGGACACCATTGCAGACCCAAGGGTTTGTGGTTGGGTTGGTGTTTACCATTCTCCTTTGGTAGCTTCCTGTACCAAGGACATCAGTGTGAAGGGGCGGAGGCTCTAGGTAGGCACCGGCTTAATTTCTCCATGTTCAATGAGTTGTGTAGGTGTTGTCTTCAGCAATTTTAGGGTCACTTATATATACTATCATATCATCTATAAATAAAGATACTTCGACTTCTTTGTTTTCAATTTGTATCGTCTTAATCTTCAGTTGTCTTTTTTAAAAAATATATATAAACTTTATTGTACAGAGAATCTTACACACCCTTGATCACTGCTGCTCTATTCACAATTGAAAAGGAATGCAACAAACTTTTATACCCACAAACTGATGCATGAATAATGGAATTGAGGTGCATACATACAATGGAATTTTATTAGGACAAAAGTATGAAAATTATGGAATTGTCCTTCAGTTGTCTTATTGCTCTAGCTAAGACTTAAAGTACTATATTGAATAGGTATGGAGAAAGTGTCTTGTTCCTGATTTTAATGGAACTGCTTTGAGTTTCTCTCCATTTAAGTTGATATTGGCTATGGTCTTGCTGTAAACTGCCTTTATTATGTTCTTGTATGGCCCTTGTAGCCCTAATCACTCCCGGACTTTTATCATGAAGGGTTGTTGGGTTTTGTCAAAGGCCTTTCCTGCATCCAATGAGATGATCATGGGTTTTTATCTTTCAGATTGTTTATGTAATGAACTACATTATCGATTTACATGAATTGAACCATCCATCCCTGCATCTCTGGAATGAAGCCTACTTGATCATGGTGGGTGATCTTTTTGATGTGTTCTTGGATTCCAATTTGAAAGTATTTTATTGAGAATCTTTTCACTTATGTTCATAAGGGAAACTGGTCTGTAATTTTTCTTTGCTGAGTCTTTATGTGGTTCGGGTGTCAGGGTAACTGTGACTTTCTTAAACAAATTGGGTGATGTTCCTTCTGTTTATATTTTGTGAACTAATTTGAGGTGTGCTGGCATTAACTCTCCTTTGAATGTCTGGTAGAATTCTGCACTAAAACCATCTGGACCGGGGCTTTTTTTGGTCAGGAGACTTTTAATGACTGCTTCTATTTCATGAGGGGTTTTGGTGTGTTTAAATTGCCTATCTGATCTTGATTTAACTTTGGTAAATAGTCTATCTAGAGAAATTTATCTATTTATTTTAAAGTGTACAATTTGGTGGAGTACAAGGTTTTTAAAGTGTGTCCTTATGATTCCCTGGATTTCTTCTGTGTCTATTGTTATGTCCCCCTTTTCATTTCTAATTTTGTTAATTTAGACATTCTCTCTGTGTCTTTTAGTTAATTTGGGTAAGGGTTTGTCAATCTTTTCTTAAAGAGTCAACTCTTGTTTCACTGATTCTTTGTTGTTTTTTTTTTGTTGTTGTTGTTTTTACTTTTGCCCTCTTCTCCTTTGGGTCTAATTTCTTCTTTTTGTTCTAGAGCTTTCGTGTGCACCATTAAGTTAGTCGTATGAGATCCCTCCAATGTTTATTTTTTAACTTGCCTCCTAAAATTGCCTTCATCATTTCCTATTAGTTTGGGTATGTTGTTGATTCATTTTCATTCAGTTCTGAAAAGTTTTGCTTCCCCTCTTGACCCATTCCATAGTGAGGTGCTGGGTTTCTGTGACACTGTAGGTTTTTGTTGTTTCTGTTGTTGTTGATATCCAGCTTTAGTCCATGGTGCTCTGATAGGTTGCACAGGGTTATTCCAGTTTCTTGTATCAACTGAGACTTGCCTTGTGTCTGAATGTGTGGTCAATTTTGGGGAAAGTTTCATGAGGTGTTGAGAAGAAGGTGTATTCTTTTGTGGTATGATGAAATGGTCTGTAAAGATTTGTTAGGCCCTTTTGGTTTATAACATCTGATGGTTCCAGCATTCCGGGTTTTAGTTTTTGTCTGGTTGACCTGTCCATTGGTAAGAGTGGGATAGTGAAATCTCCCACTATCGGTGTGTGAGGGTCAAAATATGTGATCTAAGCTGTAGTCATGTTTCTTTTACAAACTTGGGTGTCCCTGTGTTTGGAGCATAGATGTTAAGAATTGGAATACTGGGGCTGGAGATATGACTCAGGAGTTAAGAGCACTGGCGGCTCTTCCAGAGGTCCTGCGTTCAATTCCCAGCATCCACATGGTACCTCACAACCATCTGCTACTCCAGCACCAGGGACTCTGATGCTCTCTTTTGATCTCCTTGAGCATCAGGAATGCATGCTGTAGGCAGATATACATGCAGACAAAACACCCATAAACATAAAATTAAAAAATTGAAAAAAAAACTTAGAGGATTCATGGTCAAGGTAATAATTTAGCTCTAAATCAACTTCTTATGAGGACCAAACACCAACTGAGCTGGCAAAGACTTTTTTAGTCAGGCATTGGTGGTGCATGCCTTTAATCCCAGCACTCAGAGGCAGGGGCAGGTGGATCTCTGTGAGTTCAAGGCCAGCCTAGTCTACAGAGCAAGTTCCAGGACAGTTGGGGCTACACAGAGAAACCCTGTCTTGAAAATCAAAACAAAACAAAAAGTAATGGCAATGTTGTCTTGGTGGATTGTTTCTTTGATGAGAATGTAGTGTCCTTCTGTATCTATTATAATTAGTTTTAATTTGAAATCTATGTTGTCAGATATTAAAATGGCTGCACTAGCTTGCTTCTTGGCTCCATTTGCTTGGAATATCTTTTCCACCCTTTTACCATGAGGTGATGTCTATATTTGATACTAAAGTGTGTATCTTGGGTGCAGCGGAAGTATGGATACTATTTTCAAATCCACACTGTTAGTTTGCGTCTTTTTATTGGTCAATTAAAACTATTGATGTTGAGAGATATCAATGGGCAGTGTTTATTGATTGTTTTTATTTTGATGTTGTGGGGTGTGTGTGTGTGTGTGTGTTTCCACTCTTGATATTCTGGTCTGAGATTATTTCTTGTGTTTTCTTGAGCATGGTTAACCTGTTTAGGTTGGCATTTACCTTATAAAACCTTCTGTAAGGCTGGATTTGTAAATAGATATCTTTCAATTTTAGTTTTATTATGGAGTGTCTTATTTTTTTTAAATTTATTGTGATTGAAAACTTTCTGGGCATAGTAGTCTGGGATGGCACCTGTGGTCTCGTAGAGTCCGTGAAACATCCATCTAGGCCCTTCTGGCTTTTAGAGTCTCCATTGAGAAGTCAGGTGTAATTTTAATAAGTTTGCTTTTGTATGTTACTTTACCAGTTTCCCTGGAAGTTTTTAATATTCTTCCTTTGTTCTGTATATTTAGTATTTTGATTACTATGTGCTGAGGGAGATTTCTCTTTTGGTGCAGTCTATTTGATGTCCTGTAAGCTTCTTGGACCTTGATAGGCACCCCCTTCGTTAGACATTTTCTTCTGATTTTGTTGAAAATATTTTCTGTGCCTTTGACCTGAATTTCTTCTCCTTCCTTGATTCCTATTATTCTTAGAGTTGGTCTTTTCATAGTGTCTCAGAGTTTCTTGATACTTTGCGTGAGTTTTTTTTTTAGATTTAGTGTTTTTAGATTAATTAATACCGAGGTATTATTTTTTTATCATGTCTTTAGTGTCTGAGATTCTCTCTTCCATTCTATTCTGTTGGTGAGTCTTGCCTCAGAGATTCCTGTTTTAATTCCTAAATTTCTCATTTCCAGATTTCTCTCAGTTTGGATTTTCTTTATTGGTTCTATTTCCATTTTCAGGTCTTAAACTGTTTGATTCATTTCTTTCAACTGCTTGTTGGTGTTTTCAGGGAGTTCTCTAAAGGATTTATTCATTTACCCTTTAAGGACCTTTATCAGACTCATAAAGACCATTTTAAGGTCTTTTTCTTGTACTCCAGCTATGCTGCAATATTCTCATGGCCTCCTGTGGTAGAGTTGCTGGGCAAAAATGGAGTCACATTTTCCTAGCTGTTATTGATTTTGCTTTTGCACTAATGTCCAGGCATCTGGGTCTGGGAGAGGAGAGAGGTGAAGATTTGCAGTGAGCCTGCTTGTTTCCTTCACTGGGATGGCTTTCAGGTTCCCAGGGAGAGCCTGCTGGGGTTGAGGGCTTGGATAAAGTAATGGGTGCAGGGGAGGGGAGCTAGGAGGGGGGAATGTGTGTGGCCCATTGGAGACCAGGGTGGGGTAGGGGACGCCGGGGCAGGGGACGCCTGGGCAGGGGACGCTGGGGCAGGGGATGCCGGGGCAGGGGTGGCAGGCCATCTCCTGCAGAACTAGGGATGGGACTGGAGGACTGGATTGAGAGGAGCAGAGAGATGAAGAGCTGCAGTTTCCTGCTTCCCTGGCCAGGATGGACTTAGGTTCCCAGGGGGTGCCTGTTGGAGTTGGTGTTTGGAATAAACCAAGCCTGTGTTGGGGGGACATTTGGAGATCTGTGTGATCACTGGAGATGGAAGCAGGGGGTGGGGGAGGCTGCGGCAGGCTGTCCTGCTACAGAGCTGGGGATGGGACTGGGGGTTGGATTTGGAGGAGTGGGGGAAGAGGTGAAGATCTGCAGTTAGCCTTCCTGCTTCCGTGACTGCAGTGACCTGTGGTTTCCCAGGGAGTTCCTCAGGAGAGGTCCTCCACCCCTCACCAGCTTCTTGCTTAAGCGGCCATCTTCCCTGATCTTTGTTATGAAAGGATCTGTTTACCGGAACTGTAGCATTTGAAGAATTTCTCTTTTCTTTTTTAACAGGGCCTCCCTATGTAGCACTGGCTAGCTGGAAAGGTTCTGTAGACCAGGCTAGCCTTTAACTCGTAGAGATTCGCCTGCCTCTGTCTCTCAAGTGCTTCCATGAAAGGCATGTACCACCAAATCCAGCACAATTCCATTCTTGTGAGTACGGTTTCTTTTTTCATCGAAATTTTTAAAAATGCTGCAAGATCCCCTGCAGTGGTAGACAGTGGGCCCACAGAGCAGCTAGTCCCAGGCAGAGATGGCTGCCGGTCCCCGAGCAGGGGGTCCCTTACCGGGAGAGTCGCCGGCGCTGGGCTGGTCCCGGCGACACTGAGTCCCTGGAAGGGGCAGTTTCCCAGCGGCAAGTGGCTGGGCAGGCGAGCGGATGGGAGACATGTGGACAGACACATCGTACAGAATAGAATTGGATATTTATTACTTAAGGGGGGCGGGGGAAGAATGGAGAGAGAGGGAGAAAGGGAAGAGAGAAGAGGACAGAGATAGCAAGAGAAGGGAGCAGGAGAAAAGGAGGGCAGGGCCAAAAGGGAGCAGAGAGAAGCTAAGATGGGGAGAGGAGGGCGGGGCCCCGCTGGGAGTGGGCGTGGCTTGCCTCTCAAAGATACGAAAACCATAACAGAAATCAAACAGCACAACAACCATCATGTGTGACTTCCTGTCAGTCATGTTTTACATCCCAGAATTCTCCATCTATTAGTTTAACGTGTCTTTTGCACTAAATGATAAGCCCTTCTGAGTGTGGAATGTGGGTTTTCATTGACTACTTCATCTCCAGAATTGTGGTAGGGACTTAGCGCATGCCCAGTGGGTATTGGTGAGATGTTGACTATTGAGTGGGCTTGGAAATCAAATTGGTTCTGAGTTTCTGCTGTGCGGTTTGTGAGCCAAGCGACCTTGAACAAGTTAGTTAACTGCTCTGAGCCCTCGTGCCTGTGCTTGGAAAACAGTGGCAGCGAATGCACAGCTCACGGCTGTGGTCCTCTGACATGCTGCTGTACCCGTGGACACATGGCAGTGGCGGCCACCTGCACAGGACTGGGCCCATCAGCGTCGCCGTGGATTTAGGAGGTGTGCGCGAGACCCTGACTTTGCCAGGGGAAGTCAATCGTGGCCACTGGTACAGTTTTGTCCTTCAAGTAAATAGACCCTACCTATGGTCATGCTGGTGACCCCAGTTAAGTGCAGTGGGTCTCTCCCTCTGCCTCCCCAAAGACAGGGAAGGGCAAAGGGCACTTGAGGACAAGGAGGAATTTGATGAGAGATGATAATGAATGGGGACTTTGAGAAAACTACATTCTGTATACGTATGAAATTAGCAAAGAGCAAAGAAGCTAAATAATAAAAAATAAAATCAGATCAGTGTTTCTCACACAGAATCAGTATGAATGTTACTGAGCATGCTAATATTTTGTAGAAAAAAATAATTTTTCAATAGTGTCAGGATCTAAAAATATCTCCTACAATTAAGAACTAGTAAGCAACTTCAAGAAATTATTGCAGTAACAATTTTCAAATTTTCCCACTTGTGTTTTCCTGTAAAGCTCCTGTATGGATTTTACTTAATGAAGAAGAATGCAAATTATCTACTGAATTCATGCTAAGCTTTGAGAGGCTACAGGAAGTCTGGCACGGGGAGGAACTTATATTTTGAAAGGGGATCCAAGGTGAGATTTAGCGGTCCAGTAAGTCTTAGGGGAGACTTAACAAGACCAGTGCATTTCACTCTGTGTGAATAACGCCTTTCAAGAAAGCTATGCGCGTGCGCTTGGAGAGTCGACTCTGCAGCTAAGAGTACTTGCTGCTCCTCTAGAGGTCTTGAATTTGGTTCTCAAAATTCAAGTTGGGGGGCTGACAACTGTAACTGCAGTTCAAGAGATCTAGTACCATCTTCTGGCCTCCCTAGGCACTGCACCCATGTGATATAACGGTCATAAATGCGTATGTGAAGAAAAGAATAAACTGTGACTAAAAATTAAGCAGTAGATAGTGGTCTGCAGGCTTCAGAGTTTGGGGGCAGTGATGGTTAGTTTTCAGTCTCTCCTTGACACAACCCAGAGTCGCCTGGAAAGTGAGTCTTGAGGAAGCATCGTCTGGTTAGGTCGGCTATGGGCAAGTCTGTGAGGGATGGTACTAGTTGGATTAGTAATGGTGGGAAGGCCTACCCTGGTTAGCGGTGGTGTCACTGAATGATCTTAACTCTTGACTGAATTGAAAGGAGAGTGTGAGCTGAGCATGCGTGCATCAGCAAGAGCTCTCTGCTCTTGACTGTGGGTGTGACATGACTGGCTCTGTCAAGCTCCTGCTGCCTTGACCGCCCTGTAGTGATGGCTGGAACCTGGACCTGTGCACCAGGTGTACTTTTCTCTTAAGTTGCCTTTGTTTTGTTTTGTTTTGTTGTTTTGTTTTGTTTTTGTTTTGAGACAGGATTTCACTGTGTGGCAGTGGCTGTCTTAGAACTTGATCGGTAGATCAGGTGGGACTCTAACTCACAGAGATCCACCTGCCTCTGCCTGTGCTGGGATTAAAGGTGTGTGACACCACTGCCTGGCCTTACTTTGCTTTTTATCCCAGCATCAGGAAACAAAACTGAAAATCACTGAAATGAATCAAACTATCATGCATAGAAATTTAGACATGGACTAAAGTAAGCGCAGTAAAAGGGCAGAGAGAGGGAATTAAGATATTCACTCTGTGCTTATTAATGTTGCTGTACATTTGAATATTTTTATAACAATTTGTTGGGAGGAAAACAAAAATAGGAATACCTTTGGGACAAGCCGCACCCTGAGCTAGGAAGGCTCATGCCCACTCACTTCTGGGTCCACAGTGCTCTGTGTCAGGATTTAATGAAGAGTTCCTGGGTCCTCTGCCAGGGCTCTAGAAGCTTCCAGCACTGTGTCTACATGATGCAGACATAAAAGATGAGTTACTAATGCAAAAGCATGCTCTCATCTCATCGAAATAAACAATCAGTTTATTCTGGAGCCAAATATAGTTCCCATGGTGTAGCAACACAGATTTGAGTTTTCAGGAATTCCATGTTCCAATGTGGTAAGATTTGATAACGTTTTTATGGTAACAGAACAAAGGACTCATAAATCAAGGCATTTTTCAAAGACATCAGTGGAGGCATCAAGTAGGTGGGTCATATAGAAAAGCAGGGGCAACTTTGTTCTAGATGCCGGTGCTATCTGATGCCATTTCTTAGTTCTTTGATAGGTTGGAAACTAAGAGTGTGTTACCTTCCACAGAATTTACTGAATGGTGCACAGAAGACCAATAAATGGCTCTTTAGGATCCCAAAGACACCCCCAAGATAATTTGGCTCTGAACTTGCAACACTCTAACCTCACCACACCATTTAAGTTCTCATCAGTTTGTCAACCTTTCCAGGGCTCAGTGGAAGGTGACATTCTTAGTAACTTTCCTTCCCAGAGGTCTGAGGTGGAAAAATAGTAACAAAGAGGATGCGTGGAAAATGGGGACTAGCATCAGGCTGTCCCTGGGGACTCAAGAAATAACTAAGTTACTTGAGCACCACGCATCCAGGACTGCAGAGGAAAGCTCTGGGCCTTGGTTATTAACCTCTGAAATCACAAGGCTGCAGCTCTTTCAAATCCTGCACCATCTGGTAGAGGCACAGGAACAAGCTTGAATTTCCCACATGTCTTTGAAAAGATGTTTACGATGCTAACTTGGGTTTTCACAATATAATTATTTTCTTGTATTAAGTGATAAAGAATTTATAGAAGTTTAAAGAATCACTCTTCAAATTGGAGGTTCAGTAGTTTGAGCACAGCCTGCTACATGGCTCATTGGTAGAGAGCCGGCTATGTGTGTATGCTTGGCGAGACCTTTAGCACTTTGAAGAGAGGGAGGAGAGGGGAGGAAGAAAGGAGGAGTAAGCGAGGAACCTAGTTACAAGCTAATGGCAGTTTTCAGGTTTACGCACACATAGATGATTACGGCTGCAGCCTGACATCTGAGGATGCATAAAGACCTTCCTTTCTTGGCCAAGGGTTGCTAGGGTGCACAGGAAGTGTAGAAGGAAGAGAGCAGTCAGTAGTCACAGTGTGTATATTGAGCGAAGGGCCGAGTTCTTGCATCAGCCATTCACTGCCGGTTGTGAATTGTGTTTCCTTGTCTTTCTCCTTTGTTTCTACCAGTGGAAATACCCTCTAGATTTTTTATTAGAAAATTAAAAACCAGGAATGTTGAATAAACACTGAAAACTGGTTTAAGCAGCACACAGTGATCATCAAGAGCATTCACAAAACTGACAGGCTGAGTAGGGAAAGAAAAATGTGCAACCTCCACGAGTCCTGGCTAGATGCGTGCCTAAGTCAAGGACACAGCTAGGTTCAGTCAGAACCCAGGGAAGACAGCAAACAGCCTTTGCCATATGATTGGATGTAAGACCAGCTTCCTGTCTGGGTTTCTAACCGCAGAACACATGGATGTGTATCCCAGGTCAGGTTGTGGGGGGCAAGATCCTGCTGCTGTACCGGGTACAGGCCTCAGGGCTCTTCTAGTGCATCCCTGTGTTATTGTAACAGCTGCTTCTGGGAGGATGGAGTACAAAAATGTAGCCTTTGGGGTGACGCAGACTGGGGGAGAGGGTCCCTTTGTCAAGTGGATGCACTATAATAATGGTGGTGAGTGCAACTATCTCCTGTGGGGGTGCCCCATGGTCACCAATGAGGAACTCAAGGCGTAGAAGCCTGAGCCACCTTATTGAAGACTATCCCAAAACATGGGCTTCTCTTAGGCGCATCCGTTTCCCGGTTGGCCATCACACATAGACGTCCCGGCATCTATGGCATGCACAGTACACTGAGAGGTACCAGGTTTGCTCTCCACAAATGCCTAGGGGTTTGGGAGATGGTGTGGCATGTCCTGTGCTCCCCGAGTCACTGCAGGATGAGGAGGACTCACGGGGAGGAGGGACCTGTTGTCCCTCTCCGGTACAAGCAGAGGTTATGTACTGGAAAGGTGAGGTTTAGCTGTGCAAGGAGCGGACAGGGCCCAGGAACGCAAGGAGGAGCAGTGTGAGCAAAGGTGGAGAGTGAGGCTCCACCTCAGTGACCCCAGACTCACCTGTTCCCTATTAACCACAGGCTACTCTGGGATTCTGCAGACCTTCACCACAGCCGCCATGGCCACCAAAGCCACCACCGCCACCACCACCGCCGCCACCACCACCACAGCCACCACTGCTATCACCTGGAGGCACCTATCCCATACCCCATGTGTATGTATTCAAGATTTGTAATCTTAAGGTCCTAGAAGACAATGTGGAAGTGTATTGGTGTAAGAATCCTTGCACATTGAAGACACAGGATTTCGTGGAGGATTTCTGGTCCTATTGTCATAAAACATTTCTAAAATGTTTGAAATTCTTTTAGAGCAGAAAGAACCCAAGTTTTCTGGTTGCCCCCAACTTAGTAGCCTTATTTACTCATTAATTAATTATTTTTGTTTATTTATGATTGTGTATAGACACATTAGTCCCTCAGTGCATGGGTGGAGGTCACAGGACAGATTGTGGAATCATTTCTCATTTTCTACCTTTCTGTGGGTTTCAGGGGTTGTCCTCAGGTCACCTGGCACATGAGATACTCGTTCTATTGATCCATCCTCCGGACCCCTCAGTTGCTTTAAATAGCAACAAGTTATGACCTCATTTTGTGTCTGAGGATCAGGAATTCACCCCTTAGCTGAGTAGATCTGCTCCAGGTCACTCAGGACGGCAAACACACAGTGGCCAGAGCTGTGTCACCTGCAGCCTAACCAGCATGTGGACTCTTCCTGTGGTGGCTTCTGTTCTTCAAATGGGGTGTCGCTGTGTGGGTGAGTGTCCCCATGACATGGCAGCTGTCATCACTAAGATGACCTCTAAAAGATCAAGCAGGAGCCATGTTCTTCTGTGCCCTGGTCTCTGACAAACCATCACTTCTGCTGCATTTCATGGGCCACTCTGAGAACCCTTGACTCAATGCGGAAGAGAATAAATACTGGAGGTTGTGCACCAGAGGGGGCTGTGGCCGAGGCCACCGCATAGTCTGGAAGATTAGAGCTTTCCGAAGATGAGCTTGGCACGTGCTGGTAGGCTCAAGGCTCAGAAGGCTGAGCAGACTGTCCAGGCCTGTCTCAGTTATACAAGTGAGTTAAGGTCATTCAGGGTTACATGACACTCCGGCTGACAACAGCAAAGTATATACGCACACCAGAGAGGATCCGTGAACTGGACACCCTCAAAACATTTCTCCCTTAACATACCTAAACATACTGAATAAAACATTTTAAAGATTTATTTTGACTTTTAAATTTTAGGTCTGTGTATATGTGTCTGAGTGTCACATGTATGCAATACCCACAGAGGACAGAAGAGAGTCCTAGAACTGGAGCTATAGGTGCCTGTGAACCACTATGTGGGTACTGAGAGCTAAACCCTGGTCCTCTGCAAGAGCAAGACAAGCTCTGAATCCCCAAGTCGTCTCTCTGGCCCTCTGAGTAATAAATATATTCAAATTGCATCATTATGCTGTCGGGAGAATAAGGGGGTGGTGTGGGAGAATTGTCTGTAATCTGTCAATCATGTTTTAAATAAACGCTG
>LOJH01032726.1:0-16475 GCA_001685095.1 Ellobius talpinus
TTTTTTTTTAACATACTTTTTTTTTAATACTTGGACAATTTCAAACATGTAGAATGTATTTTGTTCACTTCCCCTCCTCCCAATATCTTAACTTCTACTCCCTCTGGAGCCCTTCTTCCCAACACAACCCCTCCTACACTCCATGTTTATCTTTTATCTTTCTCTTTTTTAAAATAACCTGCTGAGTTTAGTTAGGGTTGCTGGCATGTGCATTGGTATAGGATTATCTATTTGATCCAGTAGCCTACCAGTGCCTATACCCTGAAGAAAAGTGACTTTCCCTCTCCCAGCAGCTAGGAATTGCCAGTAGCTTCTCAGTTAAGGGGCAAGGTTGCATGGTTCCTTCCCTCTCTAGCCTTGAACCTGCAGAATCTTGTGCAGGTCGCCATAGCTGTTGTGATCTCACAGGTGCAGGAGCATGCCAGGTCCAGGAGACAGGGTTACCTGATGCTCCTTTCCTCGGGTTCTTACGCTCTCTCCTTCCCTTTCCTTAGTGCTATCTGAATGTTTGTGGTGGGATGAGTAACAGAGGTAGTTTGACTAGAGCTGTGCATTCAACAAGTACCCTTAGTGAGAACATATTCTAGCTAGTGAATATTTTCTAAGTAAATAATAGGCCAGGATGACCTAAGGTGACTCCTAAGGCTTCCTGCAGGGTAACTAGAAAGGGAAAGGTGTGTTTGTGAACCAAAAATGGAAGTGCTTTTCTTCTTGAGGCAAATCAAAAAGCCAGTAGAAGTCAAGAATGAAAATTAAAGTTCCTGGCCCAGATGGTTAACAAAGCACTTGATCAGAGCCTCCATGTCAAGACCCTACCTTTGAGAAAAACAAGTCTCCAACTTTAGAAGATAGTCTCATCAAGTAAATTTTCAACAATCAAAATGCTTTATTGCATCTATTTGTCAAAGGTACTTTTTATAAAGTTTGGCCTCTTTATTGTTCACATAATTTTTTAAAAAGATTTTTGTTTTTATTTTAAGTGTATGAGTATTTTGCCTGCATGTATGTCTCTGCAGCCAGTGTTTGCCTGGTTCCCAGAGAATACAGAAGAGGGTGTTTGAGCTAGAGTTCCAGGTGGCTGTGAGCTGCTATAGTAGTGCTGGAAACTGAACCTGGATCCTCTTCCAGAGCAACAAGTGCTCTCAACTGCTGAGCCATCTTTTCAGCTCCTTCAAATAATTTTTTGAACTGTATCTATTTTATCCAGAGTTGGAGCATGGAGAAGATATAACAGTTGGAGCATGGAGAAGATATAATATAACTATTATATTTAATATAATCAAGTTCAAAATAAAAATTAGCTGTAGTCAGCGTTCATACTTGTGCTATGAAATTTTCGGTTTCCTTTGGTTTACTATTAAAAGTGCCTTTGGAACAAATTAACTAGTTTTGCTAATCCAGGAAGAGATGGGCTTGGGAAAAAGGAATAGCTGGGTTAGAGGTTCACACCTGTGATTGCTCCTTTCCAGGGGCTAAGGTCTCCAGAGGACTGCTAGTTTCAGAGCAGACATTCCTAAGAAATCAGTACCCAGAATACAATCAAGAAATTTGGGGAAGAGCAGAGATAGAATGAGCACAATAAGTGTGTAGAAATTGAGCAGGGTAGCTCCTCACTATAACCCCAGCACTTACAGGGATTGGGGAGGAGAGGAGGAGGGGAGGGCCGAGGTCAAGGCCAGCCTTACTTACTGAGTAAATTCCAGCTCTTAAAAAGATTCAGAGGGAGGAAGAAAGGGAATAGTCATACAGAGCTCCTCCATCCTGCCATGTTAAAATGTAAGCAGTTCTAGGACATAGAGAAGACCTGTGGGATTGAGTTGATTAAAGGGAAGAAATATTACAAATAGCGATTAACTATATAAACTGTATGATAGAAAAGGCAAAGCTTCGGAATTTAGGATTTTTGTTTTTATCTTTTGTTCTTTTGAGAGAGTGTCTAACTATGTAGCCCTGACTGTCCTAGAACTGTTTTACATTTATTTATCTATGTGAGTGTATGTGTGGGGGTCAGAGGATACCCCAAAAGAATTCTCTTCTTTCTCCATGGGAGTTCCTGGTCTTGAATTCAGGTCATCAGACTTAGCAGTAAGTGCCTTCCATACAAAGCCATTGTGCCTATCTGGTCTAGATCTTTAGTTCACATAGAACCATACACTGAGACCCCATGTTCAGTTTTCAGTATTTCTCATTCTTTGAGGCATGCACACAGACACATGCTACTCCAGTGTATCAAGTGGAACACGTATGTTACCTGCCTCTAATTACCTTCTTGGACTTCTGTGGAAGGATTTGGGGTGGGGGGAGCGCCAGCTCAAAAGAAAAAAAAAGACATGGAGACTTATTATTAATTATGAAAGCTTAGCCTTGTTCTTAACTAATTCTTATAACTTAAATTAACCCATATCTTGTAATCTGTGTTCTTTTATGTGGCTCAGTTACCTTAACTCTGTATTCCCATCCTGTCTCCTCTCCCTCCCTCCTGCTGGAACTCCTGCCTATCTCTCCCGCCTCACTATTGCCCATTCAGCTTTAATTATACCAGTCACGGCAATACATCTTCACAGTGTACAAATATCCCACAACAGACTTCCATTATTTTACTCTTTTTTGTTTGTTTGTGTTTTGTTTTTCATAGAATTGAAGGATATTTCACACTCAGTGAAGGTCCAGAAATAAAAAGAAAACTCAGTGATGAGGTTCAGGGTTATCAGATAAATAAATGTCTTTTAAAACTGATATAATTAAGGTGGTTGTGGTGGTACATGCCTTTAATGCTAGCACTTTAGAAGCAGGTACAGAGATTTCTATGATTTCAAGGCCAGCCTCGTCTACATAGAGGGTTCCAGGCCAACCAGGGTCACTTAGTAAGACCTGCCTTTAAAAAGGATAAAATTAAGGTTTGAAATATGTGTGGATTTTCAAAATAAAAAAATTGTGTTTTGTTAGTGTGTACCAACTGTACTTACTGAGCTTCATTATGGCGTTCTCGTACATGTACAATGTGTCTGTTTGTGCTCACCTCCTCTACCCTCTCTTGTCCCTGTCCTGCTCTCACTGAGCCCCTTCCTTCTTGCTCTTCCCAGTGAGTCCCCTTCCACTCTGACTTTTTGTTTGTTTGTTTTTAGTTTTTTCAGACAAGGATTCTCTGTCCTAGCTGTCCTGGAACTCGCTTTGTAGACCAGGCTGGCCTTGAACTCACAGAGATCCTCCTGCCTCTGCCTCCCAAGTGCTGGAATTAAAGGCATGAGCCACTATCACCCAGCCTTATGTCTTTTTTTAAGGAAAAAATTTAAACAGTAGAATATGGCATGTTTTAAAGTTAAGAAAAAAATCTGCTTTAAATTGTTTAAAACCCCCTTTTTTTCTCCTTTTACAGGTCATCCTCATAGAATTTTTACCAAAGACACCGATTTTTCGACCAGATTAGCATTTGCTTTATTTATAGAGACTTTGCAAGTGTGTTGTCTTTCCAATGGTGCCTTGCTTGGTGCTCTCCTGCTGGTGACATGACGGTGTTCTACAGAATGGGGTGGTGTTTTTGTTTGTTTTGTTTTTTTAAATAACCGCATGTTCTGTGTGCATATTTGTCAGACTTTGCAAGTTATTTCATACAGATGTTTAATACTTAAGTTATTGTGCTCTTTTCTGTTATGTATTCTGATTTTCAAGGATTACTTTTTGTATTCTCAAAAAAAATACATTTGAACTTAGCATAAAAATGGCCAGACTTTGTTATTTTGTCAAAAAGGTTCACACAATCCTTTATTTATCAATTCCTTAGCAAAGAAAAGCATACTTGTCTGCTCTAACTACCATGCTCTTGTACTTTTTGTTCTTACCTTTAGAACTTGTCACAGTAGATATTTGAAGACAGTAAGTTTTCTCGCATATCCTTTTGGACCTGAGCTGACCTTTCTCACACAGTTCCTGATGCTGTCTGTCTTGGCAGATACACTTTAGCGTTATGAAGAAGTAGCAATGGTTTTGAAAATATCTCTGTCTTCAAAAGTGATAAATTTCCTAGAAGAGACACATCACAAATAGTGTGCCCGCAGCAGCGGTTTCTAGGGCTCCGTGAGCTCACTGTAGAGTAGCCTCTGTCTTCAGAGTTCCAGTTGACAGGCAGGACAGCAGCTGTGCTTGATGCTGTTTGAATTACCCCCTTTAAAATTAAAAGTAAAACATGTTTCCCATCTAATGTAATTGTGGAATGAATGTGTTTCTGAATAGTTTGGAAATCAAACAAAGTTCTAGAATTAAAAATTATCTGATACAATACCAATGTATTGTTATATAGAGTAGATAGTTACTAAGAAATAAAGGGTATGTTTAATACCATTTTCAATCTGCCCATTCACTTTCAATCCAGTTATATAATTTTGATTGAAAATTGGATATTTAAGTTCAGATCAGATTAGCTTATTGCTTTTAAATATACACATACATGTATTTTTTTGTTTGGTTGTACATATCTCCACACTATAGATTTTTGAATGGCCTCTGTGTAGACTTTGTTTTTTTATAAGCCTAAAATTATACACGTTTTAATGTGTGTCAAGAACTTGTTCCATATAGTTGTGGTATCGAGCAATAATGTGAATAACTTTGAAATTATATAAACTATGTTTAATAATTTGTATTAAGAATTGGTACCGCTACCTTCCTCCCTGTATTAAACCTTTTAAATACCAATTTTGTTAATTTACATACCTGTATCTTTAAAAAGTGTTTCTTTGTACTTCTCTGAAGTACTGTGCTTCTATATAAATTTGAATAGCTAAATGCCAGTATCTCATATCCTATATGGGACTTCAGGAATTGTCTTTAAAACTTTGACTTTAGACAGTGTTCCAACGTGTCTCCCCCCCCCACACACACACACACATGAACTTAACATCTTGAATTCATAAAAAACTTCTCTGTGAAGCACTCAGAGTACAAAGGATTTAAATGGTTCACCCCTTTATCTAACCTTTGTTTAGCCAGGGTAGGTATGTCCTACCACCGTAAGTAGTACACTTCAAAGTAATGCTATTCCAGACTCCAGTGTTTTCTTTGTTTCAGTGTGAAATGATTGTGTATTCACACAGTGATGAACTCACTCGGGCTTCAGAAAGAGCAGCAAACCATGATGACCGTGCAGACTACACAACAGTGCTCCCTGTACACAGCTGTCAGTCTGTAGAATGCCATAGCTGTGGGCTGCAGAGGAAACTTTGATGTAGTTAAGAGGCCGTTTGTCTCCTGTTGGTCAGTTGCAGTTTCAAAATTATATTGTAAGACTATCTTCACAACTAATATTAAGTATAGGATTTTAAAGGCTTTACAACTGTAATTAGAAATGTGTTCCCTGCTGAAAATGTGCACTCCCACACTTCAAATGTACACAGAAAAGAACCATGGTGCATTGTATGTGTGTTACCATAAACCACTCCACCTCAAGCATTTAGAGTTTTTACTAATGGCTTACAGTATTACTATTTTTTAAATCATAAATTTAAGTTCCCATGTACTGAAAATTATATGTCAGAGGCACCCTTGTTACTTGAACATCAATCAGTCCAAGGAAATACTTAAACTGAAGGTTGTTCCTCAGCTCCTGTTTTCTGATTTAAGTTTGTAAGTCACGAACCATTGGTGCTTTTTAGACTGGCCAAGGAAGTAGATTACTATCAGATAATCCAATGTGTAGGTTTGTATATAAGCCAATAAATTAACTATGATCTTTTTTGTACATTATTGGCTTTTTGCAGGTAGTCACTATTGCTACATAGAAACTCTTTTCCCAGACATTATATTTTACAAACTGTTGTATTTTACACACATTGTGGATATTTGGATTAAAATCACTACTCCAGAGTTCAGTAGCAGTGGTAAAACTGATGAGACATTTTTAGCTTTGAGGTGAATGTTGCTGCCTTTCTCTAAGTTACCAGCAGATATTATACCAAGAGTCTTTAATGACTAGATTCCAGTTCTTTAGAATATAAACTATGTAATTTTGCCTTAAAATCCACAAAATAAATTTAACAAAACCTTGGATAACAGTAAACCATGAGTTCAACTAATTACTGGAATAATTTTGTACGTGAACAGTTTTCAGTCAGGAAGAACCACACCTTTCCCCATAGTGGTTTCCTGTGGTTTGGGGAGTGTTTCTGATTGCATCCTTTATAGACACAAGCTAGCTATCCAGCTCTGGACAGTTTCCACTGCGGTCACGTGGAAGATGCTCACTGGGGATTGTGCAGTTGGGACCTCTATTTGCACAAGTTCAGATACACCACTTTTTTTATGTTGTTCTGTACATAATCAGACTGTCTCAATTTTCATGATGTTTGGCTTCACAATTTACCAGGTGAAATTTAGCTGCATGCCTGAAGTTTCATTGTACAGATTTACTTTGATTTGCTATTGATTACTAGTACAGAATCAGAAGTAAAATATGTTCCAAATTGTCTTTGACACTGCACCAGCATCTAGTTGTGGGCCCTTCTATCCTGATAAACCTTGTGCTGGTTCTGTCACCTTAGGCCTGGGTGATAATCAGCAGCACCCTGCCACTGATCTACATTCTCAGTGGTCTAGTATTATCTAGACCTGGGAATAGTTCAGAACTGCCTTTTGTCTTCATTTATCAAAGAAACCTTTGAAAATGTTAATTCTTTCTCATTCTTCTTTTCTTGTGTTTGGTTTTCAGATAGAGTCCTACGTACTCCAGCCTAGCCTTCAACCGCCATCCCCTTCCCTAGCCTACAGTACCCAGATCACAGGCTAATGTTTTCATCATTCTAATAGTACTGAAAACAGATTTCCAGATGCTGATCCTGTTTTGTTTTGAGATGGGTTCTCATGTAGTCCAGGCTGGCCTCAAACCTACTGTGCAACCGAGGATTACAGGCATTAGCTATGGTGCCAGCAAGATGCTCATCTTGATTTCAGGATATTTCTGATGTATTACAAGGTCATCAAATTATTTGGCCTCTTTATTTTTGCTTTCATTGTCAAAAGATGCTATGACTACCTCATGATGTTACCTTTGTTGTTTATTTTTTCTTATTCATCAAGTTTTATGTTAGAGCACATACCTAGAGGTTTAATGGTAATTATTTGGATGTAGAGTGTCAGCATAATGAGCTATTGTTAAATTTTGTGTTTAAAAATAGAGGTGGGGTCAGCCAGACATTAGGTGGAGACAGCGCAGGTTATCGTCTCCACCGTGTCCCTCCCCTCAGTGCTCAGGTGAACCCCTGAGGAAGAAGTGGGGGAGGAAGAAGTTTGGGAACCAAGAGGGGTCGAAGACATCATGAGAGCCTGGCCCACCAAATCAAATAAACAGGGCTCATGGGGGGGCATCACAGAGACTGAAGTGGCATCTGTGGAGCCTGCATGGTTCTCTACATATGCTATGATTATTGGCCTGGGATTTTGGGGGACTCCTGACAGTGGGACTGAGGGTCCCCTGACTCTTTTACCTGCTCTTGGGACCCTTTTCTTCCTGTCAGCTTGCCTTATCCATCCTTGATGTGAAGATTTATGTCTGGTCTTAGTGTATCTTGTGCCATATTTTGTTATTGTCCCTGGAAGGCTCCCTTTTCTGGGGGGGTGGGCCTGGGGGAGGGGGAACTGGAGTATAACTTAGAGTAGGGGAAAGACTGGGGAAGCTGCAGTCAGGATACAAAAGAATAAATTTAAAAAAATTTAAAAATTAGAGGTGGGGTATTCCCTATATGTACTTTAAATATTTTGTGTGTTTAAAGATTGGGGAAATGTTGACTATAATACCGAGAACAATTTTATGTGATCTTTTAAAACGTAGTTATATGTGAGATCATAAACCCATGTCCTCTCTTACATTCCTAAACACAGTGCTCTTAAATTGAGAGTTGACTGTTTTTTCTATTTTTGAAAAATATTACATTGCCCTATTAGCTATGTATCTCAGACATATTTTAGTGGATTGAAAACCAAGCATTTTGGTTTTGGCGAATTAGCTATCTGTTGCTCTGTTACATTTGTTTAAAGAAACAGCATCAACCAACCTTCAGCAGAAGATACCTTCCCCCAAGGCCTGGTACAAACCTGGGTACCAGCACTCTGGAGGCTGTGGCAGGATAATAGAGGCTAGACAGTCTCAAAGAACAAGAGAGAAGAGAGTGTTGGTGATAGTGTTAGTGATAGAGCTGTGAGTTGCTTCCTCCTGGTTCCTAGTTTAGTAAACTGTTCAGTTCTTTCTCTTGACATAAACACTATCAAACTTAAAGTCTAAAAGGAAAGCTGGGTCTGTTGATCCCTGCCTTTTAATCCCATACCTCAGCAGGCAGAAACAACTTTTCTGATTTAGAGGCCAACCTGGTCTACAGAATGAGCTCTGGCCAGCCAAGGCTCCATTGTGAGGCCCTGTCTTAAGTCCCCACCAACGCCCAGAAAAAAATCTAGAAGCCACTAAATTAATAAGCTCATTCCCTCTGCTTAAGAGTTGAATTTTGAACCAGGCAGTGGTGTCGCATGCATTTAATCCTAACCCTCGGAAGACAAAGGCAGGTGGATCTCTTGTGAGTTTGACTGGTCTACAGAGAGTTCCAGGACAGGCTCCAAAGCTACACAGAGAAACTGTCTCGAAAAACCAAAAAAAAAGCTGATTTTTTTAGCAGAATCTATTGCAGCACATGGTTTCAACAGATAATGCTAGAGTTAAACTATAGCACAGCGTTTTGTTTTTGCAGAGCGTAGTGAGTGAAGTATAACTGAGTCCATCTAAATCACTTCTCAGGAAACTTGTGGACTGAGAAGGGTCTGTGGTCCACATCCATGCACACCTACAGTGGACAACACTCCCACTGATATCTGGGAATAAAATAAATTGACATCCTTATAAATTTGAGTTTAGTACTTGGTGTGGTGAACTTGAAAGTCTTGTAGTAGGCCTCTGCGAACATCCCACCTGGTGGTGGAACTTGCTTAACTGAGGCCCAAGCTTATTCTTTTGGGGAAACAAATGGAAAAGTACATCTTCTATCTTGTGCCCTTGCTCCTTTAGTTGTCTTTAAATTCTGAAGTGAATGCAGATTTAGCAAAGATTGTCAGTTACCCTATTAGGCACTCAAATTTTCAGGTTAAGGCAGAAATAACTCTGGTCACGACCCCTTGTAAATACACATTTAGAGTGCCTGTGTTGTGTATGTCAAGTGACTTAACCACACAGGGTTTGTCCCATTTTATTTGACCCAGATCCCAGTTGTTAACATGGATATATGCATATGGAAAATACATATGCATATATCCACATGTCAGTGCATAAACAACTTTTACTTCAAAGGGAGTAAGAGTTTATTCTGTAGCCAAATATAAGCAGCCATGGCCTGGAAAGAGATTGAGATTATCCCAAATTCCATATTTCAGTGTGGCAGATGTGTCCTCATATTTTTATAGCAACAGAACAAAGAAAGTCATCAGTCCAGGCACTTTTCAGACACTGGTGGAAATCCCAGGTCACAGCAGTCAGCCGTGTGGCTCAGGTGCTGTCTGATGGCATTCTTAGCCTTTTAGTTGGTGGAAGCCAGTGGCCTGTTGATACATTTGAAGGACTTGACCTGTTTCAAGGGTCTGAGAAATGGCTACTAAGCAGCTAATGACACAGGTGGCCCAAGATAAATTGAAATTAAGTTCTGTCGGACAGCATGCCATCCCCTCCACAGTCTATTCAGTTGACAGCCTTACAGAAAGTCTTTTGTTCTCAGGTGCTCAGCATAGGGAAAGCCACATAGAGGTATAATTCTGACAAAAATACCAGACTCGGTTCTCCTTAAGACTGGCCAGGTGTGGTGGTGCATGTGTTTAGTTCCGGCACTGGGAAGACAGAGGCAGGCGGATCGCTTGAATTTTGAGGTCTACAAAGGGAGTTCCAGCACAAAGTTACACAAAGAAACACCCTCTCAGAAAACAAAAACTTCTGTAGTATGCAAGTGAAGATGTTTTTGCCTCCATTACCTGAATTGGCTTTACTAGATATAAAATAGCGATGCTACGTGAAACATTTGAAGAGAGAAACTTAGTTTTGACATTTTTGTGTTTCCTTGAACCATTTCTGTATTAGAGGGTTTTTTAAGAATTAATACCTTATTTTTTGAATTTCCATTTGACTGTTTTCATTCTAACAAAAATGAGAGCATTCTCAGAATTGTATTCCATTTCTTTTTTCATAAATAGAAACTGCAGCAAAATGCCATTGCTGCCCGTAGTAGTTACTATCTTAGAATCCACTGCAGAAAGCCCAAGAGACAGCACAACCTTTTGTACCTACAGTCTTAGATATTGCTAAATAGCCATTCAGCTTTCTTCACATTGTGTGTGAGAGGAATATTTCTTAAGACTTTTTGTTTGCTTTAGCAAAGAAATCAACGGAGGAAAAAAAAATCCTCAAAAAACAAAACAAACAAAAAACACCCTGTAACTCATGTGAAGCATGCAGGGTGTTGTAATTTCAGTTTGCAAAGCTCTGAGATACAATGTTGCAGAGCCAAAAGCACACGATAGATTTAATGTAGCCAATTGTGGACTTTTGAAAAAAAGAGTAACTGTTCCCTGTGAGTTAATTTTGGATTTTTTCAAAATCTCTCTTTTAGGCTTTGTGCTGGATTCTTCCAGACAAATGCGTCTTCCATGTGGGCCAGTGTTCTGCTAAATGCTCTCCGTTCTCCCTTTGCAATCAAGACGATGTTGCTAAGGAGATTTCGCTTTTATTGGTGCCATTGGTTTGTGTTAATACGTTTTGAATACCTCTTGGTATTCTTCCGTAGACAAGGCCAAAAGAAAAACTTCCCCGAGTCCCCCAATTTACATGACAAATGGAGCGGTGGTGTAATGAAGCCGATCTAAAGTGGGCAGTTGAAAGGGACCCAAAGAAGGGCACTCATGTGAGAAATGAAGAGACGTGCAAGTGCAGTCTGCGGGCTGCCTTCAGGCCAGCTGCAGGAACTGGCTCCAGCCAGAGGGAGAGTGAGCGCGCACCTCCCTCTGCAGAGACCACCCACTTTTGGAGCTGGGACTGACACACCATAGATTACCTCACAGACACAGGACCACTTAAAGTGAGCCAGGCTTCCAAGCAGGCAAGAGATGGTCCTTCCTCAGCCCTTTGAGTTCTGAGTCTGGCATAGGCCGGGCCTGCGTCATGCACCTTTTGAACTTAAGTTGCTAATGAAGTCCTTGAATTCTGGTTCTCAGGACTGACATACTCAAACTTACTTGGAGCAAGATTTTAACTGGTCACATTTGTTATACTCTTATGTTCCTTTGTATCACATATCGGATGCCAGAACCCCCCCTTTTTTTTAGCCTGGAGCTCTGAGCAAGTGACGCCATCCTAAGCTGCTTGAAGCATGCAGTATGTGAAAGTCCGAAGGACTGCTGTGTGGTACATGTTTACATGTGGGGTACATGTATACACTTACCTTGTTCAGACCCTGTTCACATGTTAATACAAATCATTTGTTATCTACAGTTGGTAGCATGCTGGCCTAGAATGCATGAGACCCTGAATTCAATCACCTGTACCATATAAATGGAATTTATAATCCCAGCACTGGGGAGGTGGAGGCAGGAGGATCAGAAGTTCAAGGTAATCCTCGGCTGTATAGTGAGTTCAAAGCCAGTTTGGGATACATGAAACATTAAGAATAATGGAAACATGAAAAATTGCTATAGCAGTCTGAGGAAATTAAAAATTGATCACAAAGGAAGCCCTTTAAGTATCTACTGAGGTATTTAAAGATGAAAATTCTAATAGTTTGTTAGTTCAGTAAATGAAAACCATAAACTGATGGCTCATTAGTAGCCAGTGATGCAGCAAGGTAAGCAGACCATCCTGTTTCGCTGGGGAGTAGAAATCTAGTTCCTCTGCCATCATTTTCAGTACATTTCCCTCTGTGGAAGATGCCTGCTGACCACTGCTTAATCCAGATGTTCAGACCAAATGTGGCAGTTTTTGTCAGTTGTCAAAAAATACTACAGTTTGGGGTTTTTTCCCTTATATTTTTACATTTAGTTCATCTTTCAACATGGTAGTTCTGGCAGGATCTGTCAGTGGTTTGTGAATTTGCGGGACCATTTTTCTGTTGCATAAAACTAAATGTAGTTTATGCAATGTAGCTCAGCTTGCTTGCTTATCATGTACAAGGTCCTGTTTCCAGTCCTCGGCCTTCATAAAACAGGCACACTGGCCCACCTGTAATTCTGGCACTTGGGAAGTAGGGACAGGAAGATCAGAAATTCAGGGTCATCCTTGGTGACACGGGTTCAGAGTCAGCCTAGGCTAGAGATCCTATCTCAGAAAATAAAACTAAAGTTAAGAATTCTAAGAATGGAAACACATATTTTGTGTGTTAAGAACTTAAAGATTTTTCTGAAACTCAGTCTAAATTCTTACACTGGGAACACACCTAACGTGGGCTTTTGTGGGACGCTCAGGACCCCAAATGTAGCATTCCTTGTAAGGGGCAAAGATGAGGTGGATCCTCAGAAAGCACCAACTAACGGCCTTAATCAGAACCTTCAGTCATTAGGTGACCCCTGACATGGCTCCCAGGAAAGCATGTGTGGAGGAAAGCGCTGTCTTCTTGCCCAGCTCTGTCAACATTGGGCCTTTAGTCATAACCCTTATTTTTCAAAAGGCCCAGTGAGGTAGCTCAGTGAGTAAAGGTCCCTGCCACCCAGTTTGACATCCCAGAATTCCCTTCACAGGATGCACAGAGGTAGGAGAGGACCAATTCTTGAGGCCCTCAGATCATCTGTGCTCTATAGCATCTACTCGTGCTCCTGACACATACACACTAATAAAGTTTTCACAGCTGGATGGACATGCCTAGGGCTTGGGAGACTGGAGGAGGAGGAATGTCACAAGTTAGGCATTGTCCTGAGCTACATAGCAAGGTCACCTAAAAAGGGAAAAGGGGGAAAGAGAAAACAAAAACCCACCCAACTAGAAAGCTTTTATTTATTCATTTTGGTCTTGAATACTCATGCTTGTACACATCTACCTCGTGAAAACTTAAAGGACAGGGAGAGGAGAGTGTATATATTTTTCTAAGGTATGATTTGAAAAAAGTCTCTCCCATTCTTACCTAATTTCATAACCTTAGACCCAGAAAGTTAGCTCATTAAAGGCCATCAGTTGTTAGTGACAGTGCCGGCCTAAAATGAGGCATCTAACTCTAGTTCACATATGGGGCCCAGAGGTATACATGCTACCATATGTAGAATCTCCTTTCTCGGCAAATGGAATGATGAAAATTACAAAAGTGATCTCTTGGAATGCGTGCAAATCCTGGGCCAACGAGATTGTTCTTCAAATAAAGGTGCTTGGCACACAAGCCTGGTGCCCCAAGTTGATCCCCAGAGCCCCATAAAGGCAGTGGGAGGGAACCGACTCTGCAAAGTTGGCCTTTGATCTCCACAATCGATTTGTGGCAACAGTGAGAGGCCCAACCACCACAAGATCTACAAACGAGCAAATAAAAATCATTTTACAGCCTCGTTACATGGTAGTAGGTTACGCTGAGGGGTCAGAGAAATGAGAATGCAAGTTCGAAGCCAGCCTGAGCCATATCTAGTCTTAGGAACTGACAAGATGGCTGGCTGGGTGAAGGTGCTTTCCTTGAAAGCCTAGCCATCTGAATTTGGTTTCCTCAAATGAAAGTGAAAGAGAACTCATACCACAGAGTTGTTTTCTGGCCTCTGTGTGTGTTTGGGGTGGGGGTGAGGACACATGTGCCTTCACACATACCATAATAATTTTTAAAATTGAATTTATTTGTGGGTGTATGTGCAGCCATGACAGTGAAGGTCAGAAACCAGGGGACCTCTTTTCCCATCCACCATGTGAGCCCCAGGGATCAAACTCATTGTCAGGCTGGTGGCTCAGGCTGGCCTTTACCTACTGAGCCATCTTGACAGCCCCGATTTCTTTATTTGTTCTTTCTTTCATTTATAAAGAAGCCTTGTCATGGTTGACTGAAAGGGCGTTGTACGCTAGGAGAATCAAGAGGTAGAGTGTGGCTTTGCCCTCCAAAGGTTGCTTTTTCAGCTCTGCGAGTGCTGAGATCAGCCCTGCATACAGCCCTATTAGCTGTGACTTAGAGATTCAATTACTTATTGCTCATGGTGTGAAAACATTTAGAATGGCTGGCAGCCTACCAGAGCCACAGTTAAACATTCTGCAGCCTCACTAGACAGCTGGGTAGCCAACTTCACGTCAGATTAAACATATTTGTTTGCCATGAATAGCTTGGGTCCCCCCCCCAAAAAAAAACAACCTTAGTTCATTATTTGAAAAAAAATGCAAGGGGTGTGTTGTTTTCCAAGTTGAAATTAAGTTTCTTTGCTTCCATTCTGATGGTATTTATCAAGTGTATCTTTGGTGATGGTGAGACTGGTTGGAAAGGAACGAGGAGAGACTTTGGGGGCTAATAAAAATTACTAAAAGGATGCCTACATAGTTGGGCACAATGCAGCTGAAGGATGAACATTCGTGAACTTTATAACAAAAAATTTACATTTCATGAGCATCTTAAATTACAAAGGCAGCTACAGGTACGTGTGTGTGTGTGTGTGTGTGTGTGTGTGTGTTTTCTCATTGAGTTCTCCAAGTGACTAATGCCATGCAAACTATGTCCTCTGTTTCTTCACCATCGAGTTTGATTCTTAAAGTATAAGCTACTGAATATTAATTTTAATGAACCCCACTAATGGTCTACACAATGAACCCCCATGGAACGCCCATATGTAATAAAAGCTTGCCACTAAAGAAGGGTATTGTGAGCGCTGCTGCTCAGCCCGGCACTAGAGCAGCATGCCACAGCCTTACCCTCTAGTTTTGTATCACATGACTAGAAATGGGATGCCCTGAGAACAGTATCACAATGTAGTAGCATTTGACAGTTTTTACTCACTGGATGTTAGGGTAGAGCTATTCTGTTCTAGCTTGTCATGCTCTCAAGTTCTGTTTAAGGACATTCTGTGAAAGTACAAACAGCTCTTGAAAGTGCGGTGGAGGTTGGAATAGTGGCTAAGTAATAGAAGAGACCCCAGAGTAGGAAGAACAAATACGAAGCTATAGGGAACTGGTTGTGTAGGGGCTGTCATTCAAGATAGGTGGCTGAGAAGTGGTGAAGAAGTGGCAATGACATGTCCATTGGCCATGATTGGGTAGATATTTTCTGAGAGCTTTGGTGTGTAATGTAAGCATGTTAACTGTTTGGTGGCATGAAGGCACAGTGCTAAAATAGTATTTTTATGAACTCAGGGCCTTTTGACCAAAACGTGTCCTTTTATGATTTGAAATTTTAATTTTAAAACAATAAGTTATATATGTATATAAATTTATATATACATATGATTGAAACATTAAGTTAAATGGACTTTACTAAATACCTATATACATAAACTCCATGAACTATTTCTTATATTTTAAGGGATTGGTGATAGACGTATTGTGAACGTGATTGCTCAGCTGTGTGTTGTGTATGTATGTAAAAATATATAGCATGTTTTTTGTTTTGTTTTGTTTGAGACAGTCTCACTGTGTAGCCCAAGGTATCTCAAACTCTCCATCTTCTTGCTTCAGTGCTGGGATAACAGGTATAAGCCACCAGGTTCAACTTAAATTTATTTTAAGATTTTAAAATTTTAAGTGTGTGTGTGTATTAAATGAAACTTTAAAGTATATGTCTTAGTTTGAGCTTCTATTGCTGTGGTGAAACACCATAACCAAATCAGCTTAGGGAGGAAAGGGTCCATTTGACTTGAGTATCCAGGGTCACAGTCAATGGAGGGAAGCCAAGACAGGAATGTAAAGAGGGCAGGAACCTGGAGGCAGGCGCTGACACAGAAGCCTTACTAAGAGCACACTCACTTGCTCACTCGTTTGCTCTTCATGGCTTGCTCAGCCTGCTTTCTTAGAGCACCCAGGACCACCAACCCAGGGGAGGACCACCCACAGCGAGCTGGGCCCTCCCATATCAATCAGTAACCAAAATGGTGAACCACAGTTTCACCTACAGGACAGTCTGGTGGAGTCATTTTCTCAATTGAGGTTCCCTCTTCTGAAATTGCTCTAGCTTTTGTCAAATTAACACAACTGTAGTCAAATAGTGTACTTTAAAATCACAGAAGTAACACAAACCATTCCATGCTTATTTTCTTTGTTTTCCCTACTGATCCCTTTGTAGTGAGCCCACAAAGACATATCTCTCAACAAAATTGCATCAAGGTCACAAGTGATATTCCAGTGGGTTTAACTAGTTAAATAGGAAAATGACCTGGAGAAAAGGAGTTGCCCTCAAAGAAACCGGAGTTTGAATAGTAGTGTAAAGCTGTTGTGCTTTGAGGGTCTATGTAGAAACTGGCATCTTTTAAACAGCTTTAAATAGCAGCATTGTTTGTAATAGCCAGAACCTGGAAACAACCCAGATGCCCCT
>LOJH01032727.1:1553-13845 GCA_001685095.1 Ellobius talpinus
GTTGCTTTTATTGGTTAATGAATAAAGAAACTGGCTTGGCCTGATAGGGCAGAATAGAGCTAGGTGGAGGAAATCTAAACTGAATGCTGGGAGAAAGAAGGCAGAGTGAGGAGAAGCCACGGAGCCCCCACCAGAGACGGACATGCAGAAACTTTGCTGATAAGCCACAGTCACATGGCAATACACAGATTAATGGAGATGGGTTAGTTTAGGATATAAGAGTTAGCCAGAAATATGCTTAAGTTATTGGCCAAACAGTATTGCAAATAATAAAGTTTTTGTGTGGTTATTTCTGGACTGAGCTGCTGGGCAGCTGGGAAACAAACGAGTGGCCTCCTACTACACTGAGATTTCTTGAGCGAACTGCGGGAGGGTGAGGATAGGAACATAAGTAATCAGGTTGTAGGGAGAGGGGTACTGAAAGAGACTACTGGAAGTGGGGGGCATTTCGATGTCAGCTAAAATCCTGGTGCAAGGGAATCTCCCAGGAATCTACAAGGATGACCCCATTTAAGAATTCTAGCAATAACGGATACATAGCCTGAACATAGTGATCAGATTGGTACCTAGCCCAACTGTCATCAGAGAGGCTTCATCCAGCAATGATGGAAACAGATGCAGACCCACAGCCAAATGTTAGGCCAAGCTCAAGGAATCCAGCAGAACAGGGAGAGGAAGGAGTATAGAAGCAGAGGGGTCGAGGACACCACAAGAAAATCCACAGAATCAACTAACCTGGGCCCACAGGGGCTCACAGAGACTGAACTAACAACCACGGAGCCTGCACGAGACTGACCTAGGAACTCCACCTATATGTGACAGTTGTGTAGCTTGGTCTACGCATAGTTCTTAAACATAAGAAAATATGTTCAATGCCAATCATTAGAAGTGCATAAAATATACATATATGATTTTTTTACAAAAATATCAGAAATGGTAAAAATCCAAAAGTTTGAAAAGCACCCTTTTTATCTTGTGTGGAATTGAGGTACTCTCTCGTACATTTCTACTAAGGACCCGATTGGGCATCTCCTGCAGAGAGTAGAGGCGGTGTGATAACTGTTCTCCTGGAGACGCATTTGCCCTTTGGTTCGGCAGGTACCCTGTGCAAAACCAAAATCCTGGACCTGGTGAAGAACAGAAGAGCAAAGCATTGCAGCTGTAAATACAGAAGACTGGAAACATGTCCAAGTCTGCCTGCAGGGAGCAGCTCAGGCGCGCGTATGCTGGATGGTAAAGGAAAAGAAGTGAAACCCTTCACCTGCAGTGTGGAACCATGCCCCACATCATGGTGAACTGCAAACAACACAGCAGAGTGCTGTATTGTATAACACCCAAGGAAAAGGGTCTAGGAGTGGGAAAAGAATATGTATTGTGTTTGTATGTTTAAGAAAATACTTGTTATAAAAGATCCCCCAACACATCAACCTCTCTAGGGTGGGGTAGGAATGCGGCCGGTGCGAAAGAAAGACTTGTCCTTGTGTGACCCACAGCTTTGGACTTGAACCTCTGATTCACTTACTCAAAAGTTAGATACATCAACCTTCAGCCCAGGAAGCAAATGCAGGGCCACAGCTGCTCACCCTGCCTCCCTCACCTGGGGAGCAGCCTGGCTTCCCAGACTACAGAACGAGTGTGCATTGTCTTGGTTTCACAGGGCCTCAGGCAGGTGGGGCATACCAGAGTCCCTGTAGGCCATGGGACTTGCTGAGGCCTGTCTGCTGAAGCTAAAAATTATGTAGAACCTGAAGTCCAGGGATAGGAGGGAACCCCTGATTCCTAAGATGAAAGGCAAGTGCTCAGAAACAGCCTGTGCGGGGACCTCTCCGACTGCGTGTGCCCTAAAAAGGCTCAGAAGAAGCCCAGGACTGACCAACCTGGCTGGCCAGGCTTATGGGAGTTTCCAATTGACTTCTAGCTTCCCTTTCCCTAAGCATCCTCCCTGTGTGTCAGTCGAAAGAGATTAGGATCACCTGACCAAGGAAGGCTAGGGACCTTGGCAAAGGAAGCTGGCTTTTGAAGAAGGCAGTCCTCAGGCCCCAGGGCTTGGTTCTTAATTGGTCTAGGATAAAAGTAAGGTCTGGATGCTGGAATCTGTTTTTGTTTTGTTTGAACTTCCCCCCAGGGAAGGCATTCCATAATGCAACCAGCAGACTTGTTTACATCTTCAGCAGGTCTTTTAATGACCTTGTGGCTAGGGGACCATACACAGCAGCTCATGCTATGAGCAGGCAGGCAGCTCGGACAACGCTGGCCACAGGCCACTTTGGGGCTCTCTGGGTCTTGGCAGAGAAGGACTTGTTTAGTCACATTGTGCTGTGTGCTTCCTTGACTTGAGGCACTGCCTGTGCACAAACAACTGTTGAGTATCTACTATGACCCCAGCACAACCTGGAGCATCCCATCCTGGGGCATCCCATCCTGGGGCATTCCATCCTGGGGCTGGAGCATCCCATCCTGGGGCATCCCATCCTGGAGCATCCCATTCTGGGGCTGGAGCATCCCATCCTGGGGCATCCCATCCTGGAGCATCCCATCCTGGGGCATCCCATCCTGGAGCATCCCATCCTGGGGCATCCCATCCTGGAGCATCCCATCCCAGAGGGTCATAAGCTCCAGGATGCCCTCTGCTCTCAAAACTCCTCCACAAAGAGAGGCAAGTGATAAAATGATCACATACTGGTCTCTAATTGCTTTTGGCCTCCTGAAGCCACTGCTTCACAGCTCCTCACGTTCTCAGAGCCTGCAGTACAGTGGTGCTCAACCTTCCTAAAGCTGCAACCCTTTAATACAGTTCCCAACCATAAAATTATTATTGCTGCTACTTCATAACTGTAATTATGAAGTTAACAATTCATAACTGTTATGAATTGTAATGTAAATATCTGATATGCAACCCCCCAAAAGGGTCATTGGACTCCCAAAGGGGTCACGAGTCACAGGTTGAGAACCCCTGCTCCAGCAAATTCTGGAAACCATGACAAGTCTTTAATAAATATTTGCTCATATCATGAGATTTGTTAGGGTCAGAACTAAGGCACTGGGAGCCCTAGCAAGCTAGGCTCAGCCACGCACCCAACTTCAATAGATCAATTAAGGACACGGTTAACAGGAATGAAACTTATTAACATCATAATAAGGAAAGAAAGGGGGAATAAAGGAGACTCAGTGTGGCCAGATGGGAAGAGGAACATGCAAAGAAGTCAGTCCAATGACCACCCTAAAGCCACCTACTTCGTGTTGACATGAAGTCTAAGGGACTGGAGAGATGGCTCGGTAGTTAAGGGGACCCCATTGCAGAGGACCCCATTCACTTCCAGATGAGCTGATGCCACCTTCTGTCTTCAGAGGATACCAGGCATATGCATGTGCTACCTATACATACACAGAGGCAAAACACACATATGAAAGTAAACAAACTTTTAACGTAGAGGTTGAGAGGTATCCATAACAAAGAAGTCCTGGCCAAAGTGTGATCCGCCCCAACCCGACCCATGGTTTCGGAGATCTTTTGCAGAGGGGTAACAAGTTGCACAGCTGGGAGGAATCTCTTCTAGAAAGAAGCTCCTCCTTTGAATGGCCAGCACCAGGACTCACACTTCCCTTCTCCCATCCTGAGATTCCAAGGAGAAGTTCCAATCTCTTGGGTCTGTTGTCTCAAGTCTGACCGCCAAACCAAAGGTCAAAGTGTCTTTTTAGTATAGGTTCATTCTCGCCTGGGCCATTACACTTACCCCTCCCCAAGGACAGCACTCACCTTGTTCTTCCAACAAGAAGGACCATAGCCCCCCCCCAGACCCACTCATCAGCATACATTCCCTACCTGGACCATTCCTCCCCTTGAAACCCACAGGACGCACCACCCGACCTCCTGGTTGAGTGTGGTGGTTAGTTTTCAACTTGCCGCAACCTAGAACCATCTGAGTCTCAGATGAGAAATTCTCCAAAACTGGTCGGCCTATGCACATGTCTCTGAGGGAGTTTTTGATTGCTGATTGATGTGGAAGGAGGCAGCCTACAGTGGTCGGCATCATTCCCTAGGCAGATGGGGGGGGAAGCTAGATGAAGCAAGGGTCCATCCATTGGTCCTCTCTCGAATCGGGACTGTGCATGTAATACCCTAAGCTTCTGCCTTGACTCTTCTCTCCTCTGATGATGGACTGTGACCTGGAAGGGCCAGTAGATAACTCCTTCTTCCTCTAAGTTGCCTTTGGTCAGAATGTCTCATCACAGCCACAAAACAAAGCTAGAACACTGGGTCTCTGCCCAAAGAACACCGTACCCACAAGGCCGTCCTCACCACACGACAAAAAACTGCCCCCATTCTCCCATGTTCACCCCCTTTTCCTTCTTTGGTTTTTTCTGACTTACTTACCCTGCCTTAAACACACCCCAGTTTTCCTACTGTGTGCTATTACCCATCTCTCCCATGCCTGATACACTGGAGCTTAACAAATATGTATTGGTTATACAGAAACAAGAGCTGACTGCTTAACTTGGCTGTGGCTGTTGTTTTAAGATCATTTAACTGAAATGGCATCCATTACCCACTGTTTGCGTTGAGTAAAACTCACCCCCCCACACACACACATGTATTTCTCTATACTGCCAAGGAGGGAGTGTCATGTGATTTTAGTTCCACAGATGACTTTGGTTGGTAAATGAGGCAGGAGTGCAAACAATTCTGACCCCATAGAGGTGAAAACCACGACTCAGAGAGGTGAGGCTCCCAGCATCCTCACTGGGTCACTGTCAGAACCAGGGTGGCTGAGGGTCTTGCTCCCTGGGTTGGAGTCCTTTGCCGCTGTAAGGATAACAAAAGGAAGATTGACAAGAACAAATGTAAGAGATTTATTTCATCAGAGTTTTACAGGACATGCGAAAACAACTTTAGGGGGAAAGGATTGTTTTGGCTTATAGTTCAGGGGGCAGAGGCCATCGTGCAAGGTAAACATGGCAGCGGCGGGCTGAGCAGGAAGCCAGCTGATCACACTGCCTCCTACTCAGGAAGCAAACAGAGAACACCAAGTGGGACCAAGTTATAGCACCTCAAAGCCAACCCTGCTCAAGCCCCCCTCTGGCGAGGCTCCACATCCAAACGGCAGGACTACATCAGCTGGGATCATGTGACCAAATTCGAGCCTAAGGGGGACGTTTCTCACTCAAACCACAACACAAATGAAGAGCCGGCCCATAAAAAACTGCATTTTTAAGCTTTGTCTTGTCACCCTGGGATAAAACCAACTGAATTAAGAGCAAAGCAAATGTATATCTGTGGGGGATTAATGGTCACTTCCAGGAAAACATAGATTCAGGCGGTTGTGACAAGTCTCCCCCCACCACACACACACCACACACATACCACACACACATTTATAACTTTGGCCCTGAAAGAGGTGGTAATTACATAATTGTTAGGAATTGGGAATGCAGCAGACAAAAGCTAAGGCTTGTAAGAAGGGACTGAGTACAGGTAACCCCGTGGGAAGGAGGGGTAAACAATGTTCCCAAGCTCAGATGGGATTCTGAGTAGGCAAGCTTGCTGTCCAGATCAAAGCTCTGGTGAACCCTCCCAGACTTAGAGACAATGGCTGCCAACTCCATTTTTATTTTTCTTTGTTCTTCTCAAAAAAGAGCAGACATCCATGTTGGAATACGACTGTGCACGGCGTGAAACCCTACTGAGGATGAACCCGAAGTACAGAAAGGCCTGTCCTGACCCTCCCTGCCTGGTCTAGGAATCATGCGAAACCCTCCGGAAAGGGATTTTAGGATCCACTCACAGACTCCCTAGGTCGGAGAATTTATGGCTAGCTTTTACCAGAGTAGATGGGAGGACGACCGGATTCATATTTCTAGGTTTTATGGTTGCCTTTGGGGGAAGAAACGGGGGTTCTAGTTTCTCTGTTGCCATGGAGAGGAGAGGGGAAACCGAGAAAGCGCAGTAGGTTCGGAGCCTGCCCAAGCAGCTGCCTTCGCCCTAGCTTTGAGCTGATACTCTGAGCCTGGGTCTCCACGTTGGGGCTTTGGGGTTGTCTGTGACTATTTATCCTCCTCTGTGCACCCATTCTTCCTGAGACGGTTCACTTTGCTCCAGGGAACACCACCTGTGTCTTTCTTTCCCTCCTTGTTTTTCTCTCCCGCCTCCTATAGGATGGCTGTCATTGTACTCTGCCCTTCCAGCCCCATCCAGAAAGAAACCCCTGCTCTTCCCTTTTGGCAGCAGCGCCTAGAACAAGGGTTCCTGCTTTCTGGGTTGTCTCCAGGTTCGAAAAGGCCGAAACAGGTCCTGATCCCTTAAAATAATAGGGAAAGGTTGACATAATTCACCTGTGCCCTAGGGGTCTAGCACCTCCCTTTTTTCCCCAGGGCAGACTCCCAGTCTCCGCCTTACAACAACCCCCCCCCGCCCCCATCCCATTCTCGCTCTGCTTAGGACAAACCAACGCATCCCTTCTCGGTGGCTCTGGAATTTTCCGTGCCTGTCTAAATCACAACACTGTCTGACTGGGTCAGTCGCTAGTATGGGACTCTTCATTGTTATCCCACATCTTTGCTAATTCGACCCTTCTCTAGACCCCACGGTTGTCCCACGGTGGACGGATCAAAGAAGATGCCGATCCTTTATCCCCCACCACTTACGCTGAGGTGCCAAGTCCCACCCAGGATTGGGAGAGACAATCTCAAGCAGGATTTATAGTTTAAGTGGAAAAGGTGAGAATCAGAATTCGTAACATACACAAGGGGAAAGCCACCACCATCCCCCACCCACCCTGTGTAGCAGGGCACAGCACCCGTGACACACCACACACATCTCATGAATTTTTGCGCACATAGTTGTTGTCGCAGACGAAAAGAGCAGCGCAGTTTGGGTCTAAATCAACCATCAGGCCAGGCTGGGCGGGCGCCGGCAGCTCCTCCAGGGGCTGCGGCGAGTGCTTGGAATTTTCCACCGGTGGGCAGACCCGCAGAGCCGCGTCCCATTGGTGGAGCGCGGTGGCGTCGCCGCTTGGGTGCGGAGGTGAGGACAGCCAGCCAGTCGTGCGCAGTGGGCTCCGCAGAGGTTCTGACCGACCGGGTGGGCAGGGTCCGGAGGGGAGGCGGGAGTGGGGAAGCTGATCCCCAGCCCCTGCGCGCTGCTGCCCGACCCGGGGATGGGGAGATGGGAGTGGGGTAAAGCTGGTCCTCAGCCCCCGCGCACTGCAGCCAGACCCGGGAATGGGGAGGGGGAGGGGGAGGGCTCCCCTTTGCACAAACCCTGTCCCCCTCCTCCGGCCTGACCCCAGACCCCTGTTCCGTCTTCTGGCCCTATTTATTGCATTAAGCGCGTTGCCATCAATAGATCCCATTTGGCAGTGTCTTTCACAGACTCAGGGATCAGGTCAGTACCGCTGACCGAATGGGAACCCATTCCTGGTTCATGGAGAAAAGCGGTGAAGGGCGGTGGGGTGCTTCTCTCAAAGGAGAGAAATCGTAACACCGACTGTCAAATAAGTGCAAGACAGGAGACGCCGCCCTGTCCAATCAGCACGCTCACGCGGGGCGAATTTTAAGGAATTTGTGTGAGAGCCTGGCCTGCTACAGCTTTAACGCAGCCTGCATTATTTCTCCCATGTTGTTAAATCCACCCTAGTGGCTTACCTTTGGCTAACTGGAAATGGTTGTTGGGTGAATGAATCAACTCTGTGACAGCTAGGGAAGCCTTGGTTCCTGGGGTGGACTTATTTGTCACGTGACCTTGAACAATTCCAGGTGTCTCTGAGCCCTTTGCTTTTAAAACCGAGGCTTAAATGCCGAGCTGTACTCTGACCCAATCTCATCCTTCGGTGCCAGAGCTTGGCAGTACGATCTACAGCAGAGCAACCGAGTTCACAGCCCAGGCGTCCATGACCAGTGGCTGGAGAGACGCCGCAGGCTGCCATACATTAGAGTATTACTCAGCCACGGAAAGGAAGGGCATGCTGACATGCCACACCATGCTGTCCCTGGAAAACTTGCCAGGTAGAAAAGGCAGATGCAGATATAGTCCACACAGTGACATGTTCACGCTGAGTGAGTCCACAGAGCCCAGCACTGCCCAGGTTGCCGAAGCTGGGGTAGGGGGTACGTTCAACCACCTGATGCCTTCAGCGTACATGAGAAAACTGATGGTGCCCAGCACTATAAATTACTGTTACTGAACTCTGTAAAATGCTTGATTTTATGTCAGGTGGATTTCCTCTTAATAACTTGTTTGGTTTTTCTAATTAAATTTTTCCCATTGTTCGCATGTGTGAGTTTTTCTTGGAGTGGAGCACGTGTGACTGCGTGTCTGTGTGGAGGCTGGAGGTGGGCATCAGGAATCTTTCTCATTTGCTCTATTGCTAGCCCACTTTATACGTGGAGACGGGACCCTGCCTCACCCAGAGCTCCCCACATGTTAGTCTTGCTAGCCAGCTTACCCTGGGGATCCCCTGCCTCCACCTGCCTGGGCTGGAATTCCAGGCGGGCTGCAATTGCCATGAGCAGAATTAGTAAGAGCTTCTGGGGACCTGAACCTGGGATTCTCGCGCTGTCAAGGGCTTTAACAGCTGAACCATCTCCCCAGCACTTAAAACAGCCTTTAATAGGGCTAATCACAGAAATACCTTCCTGACGATTAAATAGAGTCACCTACATAGAGAAGCTTGAACGAGTTAAAAGTATGCCTTCTAATGCCCTCCTTATTATTTTCCAGTATGGAGAAAAATGCTTTTTCTAAAGCTTTCAGCTAAAGTTCAGACAACTCAGGATCCACTCAGCACCAGTTGCAGTAGAGCATGGGACTGCCTGGAGTTCCTTGACTGGGAAGACACAGGGTGTGGGAGAGCTGGAAGCTTTCTATTGCTCTAACCCTGAGCTCGGCAGTGTTTCCCAGTGTTGCCAGTCACCTTCCTGCAGGGTTTCGGGTACCATGGAAACCGTTGGATGCTGTGGATGGCAGCATTTGTGTCTTTAAAATGTTGGAGGCAGAATCCTTAGAACAGCTCTAGGGAAGGCTGCTTGGGCTAGGAGCCCAGCTGCCAGGACTGGTGTGTGTCCTGGGTCTGCCATCTTCCACGTGGAGTGGGGGGTTCTCAATCCAAGGCCAACCTAACCAATGAGGATTGCCAAAAACCCCACTGAGTAAGCCTGTGTGTGTATGTGTGTGCATGTGTGTGTCTGTGTGTTGTATGTACACCAGCAGAGGAACCTGTGCTTAGCCAGCATCAACTGCCATAGAAGAGGAGACAAATGATCAAGGGAAGTGGAGGGAATCTGTGCTCTGCTGTGGGATGTTGGGGTGATGAAGAAAAAGCCACCAAGAGCCTTTCAAGCACAACGGAGCTACCTAGAAGTTATGTCACCACCTTAAGATATGAGTGGCTCACAGTGGGACTATGGTGACAATTGTGATCTCCTGCAAGGCACACAAAGAGCATTCTTCTATTCCAACAGTAGAAAGGGGACTCTGGAGTTCTGTCCCTTGAAACGGGAAGTGACGTTCTCAAGGTTGCATCTGTGGTGCCAAGGGAGTGGCATCCTTAGAAGACACTAAGGAATTTAGTTCTGAAATAGAAACTCTGGGTGCAGGTGTCCCCCATCTGCTGGCTCCTCCACACCTGAGGCGAGAATCCTCTGAGAGTGAGCTTCCTGCCCAGGGCGGAAAGCCCTTAGCAGCAAAGAAGGGGAAGAATTTCACAGGACTCAGGCCTTTCCTGTTTCCCATGTGAAACCACCCTCATCCTCTGGAATCCCCGCCACCATCCAACTGCCCCACCAGCTTTGCTGGACTTGCCCTGATTCGCCCTTTCATGGTGCGCTAGAATGAGAACTGGGTGTAATGTGCACCCTCACTGGACTCTCTTTGAACCACCAGTCCACAGAGAAGGTCACAAAAACGTATTAATGATGAAAGCTTAGGCTTGTTCCCAATCAGCTCTTACAACTCAAGTTAACCGGATCCTATTAGTCTTTGTCTTGCCACGTGGCTTTTATCTCTCTCCCATTCTGTATGTCTGGCTTGTTCCACATCTCACTGGCACTGACATCTCCCACACACCTAGATTCATCTCCAGTTCCTATCTCTCCCTGAAAGTCCCACCTATTCTCTCCTGCCTAGCTATTGGCCATTCAGCTCTTTATTAAACCAATCAGAAGGTGTCTTGGCAAAGGCACATCTTCACAGTGTACAAGATTATTCCACAACACTGAGGGATGCCCCTTTAGGAGGGCCTGTGACACAGCACACACACCCCTGCATGGTCAGACTGGTCAGCCAGAGCGAAGAGTCTAGGGAGCAGGCACTCCTAGGAAAACTGGTCACCAACATCCCAGAAAAAAAGGAAGGTTTGTCAGGGAGGCACCACCAGACTTCAGGCTCTGCAATCTTCCAAACATGCATGCAGTCTGCCTACTACAGACTGGTTCCAGGATCCTAGGATGTAACATGTAGGCCTGCTTGTTGGGGTTTCTGTCCTGCCCAGTTTCTGTAGCCATTTAACCCCAAAGAATATCACACAGAGGTCTCCATAAGTTATAAACTGATTGGCCCATTAACTCAGGCTTCGTATTAGCTCTTATAACTTATATTAGCCCATTATTCTTATCTATGATAGCCACATGGCTCAGTACCTTTTTCAGCAGGGCAGGTCACATCCTGCTTCTTCGGTGTCTGGACAGGACTGCGGAGGAAGCTTCCTTCTTCCCAGAACACTCCTGTTTTCATTGCCCCACCTCAACTTCCTGTCTGGTTGTCCCACCTATACTTCCTGTCTGGCTACTGGCCAATCAGNCTGCTTCTTCGGTGTCTGGACAGGACTGCGGAGGAAGCTTCCTTCTTCCCAGAACACTCCTGTTTTCATTGCCCCACCTCAACTTCCTGTCTGGTTGTCCCACCTATACTTCCTGTCTGGCTACTGGCCAATCAGCATTTATTTAAAACATAATTGACATAATACAACTGTCCCGCACCACTAGGAGACCAAAATACACAATGCTCACGTTCATTTATATAAGGTGAATTGGTCTTTGCGTAAAACCTGTCACATCTTCCCACATACTTTAGAGATGTATTTGTGTGAGTGTGTATGTCTCATTGGCGTGGATGATGATGAGGCCAGGAGATTCCCTGGAGCTGGAGTTAGAAGCAGTTGTTAGGCCACCTGACACGGGTGCTGGGAACCGAACACTCGACCTCTGGAAGAGCAGCAAGAGCCCTTAACTGTTAAGCCATCTCATCAGCCCCGCCGTAGACTCAGTCACCTTCAGGTGACTTTAGAGGGCCAGAGCAACGCAAATGCTGTGTAAATCATTGTTATATTGGGTCGTTTAGAGCCTGTTCAGTAGAGATGGAATTTCCTCCCCCGCATGTTTTAGTTCTACAGCTGGTTTAATGTAAGAACGGGAACCAGCACACATGAAGGCCTGACTGTGCAAACGCTGGGATTCCACAGCAGGAAGAAATGTCCTCTCCTGGACAGCATCGGACACCACAGTTCTACCACAGTTCCCTGTGAGAGTGCTTGTGCACATGTGTGTGCATGTGTGCACTGAGAATGGACCCCGGGACCAGCTACATGCTAAGCAAACCCTCAACCACTGAGCTAGCCAGTTTCCTTGAAGATTTCTCAGGATTTATTCCGGTATTTGTGTGTATGTATGTGCATATTGTATGTATGTATGTGCATAGTGTATGTATGTGTGTGCATATTGTATGTATGTGCATATTGTGTGTATGTATGTGTGTGCATACTGTATGTATGTCTCTGGGTATGTATGTGTATGTATGTGTGTATTTGCACATATAATTGAATGGGCACCTGCAGAGGCCCGAAGAGGGCACTGGATCCTCAGGGAGCCGAGAACCATCTGACATGGGTGCTGGGAAGCGAACCTGAGTCTGCAAGAGCAGCAAGTGCCCTTAACTGCTGAGCCCTCTCTCCAGCCCCTCTCCCTGAAATGTTTTATGTGTGTGGTGTATATTACTGTCCTCTCCTCTTCCCGGCCTCCACCCACCTCACAATACAGACAAAACACTTCTCCTTGGGTGGCGAGATGTGCCAAGTGGTTGAGGATATTCAAAGGTTAGGACCAGAAGTAACCTCAGGGGTGTCTATTCTTCCTGTATAGTAATAGATACATATTGTAGAAATGTTTAAATATATTTTAAAAGAAACAGCAGAGTTTTAAGAATGACAATGTGGCCATTTGGGAGTTACAACTAAGTTTTAAAGTTCTGGCTTCATGCTTAAAATCTGCGATTACAGATGCTCAGCATCTATCTCTGGGGGGG
>LOJH01032729.1:7211-17568 GCA_001685095.1 Ellobius talpinus
GTGTGTGTGTGTGTGTGTGTGTGTGTGTGTGTGTGTGTGTGTGTCTGTGTGTATACAGGTATGTGTACCTGTGAATGTGGATACTCATAGAAGCCAGAGAGCAACTGTGGATATTGTTCTTTAAGGGACCCCCACCTTTTCTTTCTTCTTAGATGGGGTTTCTTATTGGTATGGATCTTATCAAGTAGGTTAAGCTGACCAGCCAATGAATCCCAGGACTCCACTTGTCTCCTCCTCCCCAGGACACAGATTACAAGGACCCACCACTACATCTGGCTTTTCAAACATGGGTTCTGGGTATTGAATTCAGGCCCTCATACTTACAAGGCAAATGCTCATGTAGGCATGAATTATCTCCCAAGTCCCTGCCATATTTTTCTGAAATCAAAGGAGGAACTTTTGCATCTTCCTTAACTTCCTGCCTTTCTTCTCTCTATGCTCTTGGGATGTTGCCCTATTGGCAGAATTTCTGCTAATACTTAATTACATCAGTGATTTGGGACATGTGTCAAAAGCGATATAAATCACAGGTACCTCTATGTGCTACCCTTGTAGGATATTAGCCCATGATTTATTTCTATTGGTTGTCATTTAGCATATATAAGGGGATGCCAAGAATTTGTGACATGCTTTTTTAAATATTTATTTTATACCTGTTTGAGTGTTTTACCTGTATGTATATACACATATACCTTGTATTTACCTAGATCCTCTGGAACTGGAGTTACAGATGGTTGTGAACCACCATATGGGTGCTGGGAATTGAACCCATGTCCTCTGGAAGAACAGCCAATGCTCTTAACAACTGAGCCATCTTGCCAGCACAAGAATTGGTGATAGTCTTAAACAGTTGCAGGTACTTGGGCCACATGAATCATTTCTCTCCTTCAGAATCACTATATCTAGGTACCAGTGTGGCTTTTCTGGAGATAGTCTGTGTCTGGTGACTGAGATGAGGGCATCTCAGCCTAAAATAATATGCTCTGTAGAGCAAACCATGTCTGCGTCAGCCTCCACAGGCCTAGATGAAAGGTACCCAGGCAGCACCAGGCTTGACCTCTCAATTGGCCCAGTCCTACAAAATGATTCACCGAAACCCCAACATTCCACACACTGATTGGCTGCTCTGAAATCACACAGTGCATTAATAGACACAAATCATATGGCTAAGAAAAAGAAAAGAAAAGAAAAACATTCAAGATCTGACAAGGAGGGATGAGTTTGATCATAGGGAGATCCACTGGGTTCACAATTCTGGGAAACACTCCTAGTATAGTCAGGGCCCAAGGTACCAGCTCTACTCAAAATGTTTGATGGTCAGTGAGAGCAACAACAGTAGAAATCTCCAAAGCACTTAAAATCATCACCAAAGTTACACCACCTAGGGCCTCTGATCGACTTCAGAAGGATTCTCTTATCTGTGAATAATTAGCCATTTTATTTTGGAAGAAAGAAAACACTACAGCATATTTATCACTGGGAAAGTATTTACAACCGATTATTTGCTTTATATTTAACTCAATTCAAGATTGAAAAGAATGAGCCTAGTTTCTTTCAACCCTACCTTTTATAAAAGCAAAGGCTAGGTCTCAGAAGAGTGATAGAAATTTACTTTCTATGCAGGTAAGACAGCTACTATGATATTTCCATTGAATTTTCTTTGTGTACCAACTGGGATGTTCCCCATGCCTCTTTCAGTGGATATCAACATGTATACATAGGTAGTACTAATTAGACCCAATAAGTTAAAAAATACACACACACACACACACACACACATGCACAGATTTGGAGGGAATCCTGAGGACAGTTGGAGGGAGGAAGAAGGATAGATATAATCAAGATACATTGTATATATATATATATGGAATTTCAGAGAATACATTTAAAACTACAATGTCAGAAGATACAGTGGCTGATAATTGAGTATGTAGTGACTGCATCTGGTTTTTATTGTATCTAAATATATGCTCCTGGTTACAGTTCTCTATTTTGAGAATGACCCACCTGCCTTGATTATAAGATCTCCTGTTTCATGAGCATCTTCTTCCACTATCCCATTGTTGACTTTTGGTTATTCTTCTAATTTCCTTAGTAAATTGGAAAGCCATACATATTCTTTTAATTTTGTGCAGGAGGAATCTGCCAGCCAAGAAAAGGTGGTCTGCTATTCGGACTGTCTCAGGGCACCTTGTCATAGTGATTGTGCAAGGTATTATTAGCTTCATGCATATGCTCCTGTGGCTTTGCTATTCGAGAGCCAAGTGCTGATGTGTATTTTGGCAGCATGATGATGCTTCTTCCTTTATATGCAAAGTGAATCTCATTGCCATTAGCTGATCAGCTGCCATATGAGCTTGGATCTATCACTAGACACATTTTCCTTAAACAATAGAAGTCCTGCCAAACAATACACCTAAGATAAATGATGCACCTACATAACCTTTATTGATCTCACTGAAGCTGATACAGTGAAGGATTTTCCCCCTTGTATATTTTAAGATTAACATATTCTAGTTGGCGATGAGCAGAAGTCTATGGTTTGGATATGAATCCCCCAAAGATTCATCTGTTGAAGACTTGGTCCCCAGTGCTAGCAGTATTCAGAGGTGAAGTCTTGAGGAAGGGACTGGATCCCAGAAGCACTGTGTTTTTTAGCGGATTAACCCACAGGCTAGGCTGTTGTGAGAAAGGAGATATCTGGAAGATGAGGCCTAGTTGGAGAAGTAGGCCACAGGAGGCCTACAGCATCTTAAAAGGCCTTGTCCCTCCCTGTGTCCTGTTCTTCTCTCTCTGCTTGCTAGTGCAGTGAGATTTCCTCTGTGTTGTTTCTCCTTGACCATCCTGCCTCGTCAGAGAGACCATGAAGCTAAGTGACACAGCACTGAGCTGAGTCTGTGAGCTCAACTAAACCTTCCTTTAAAAAAATGCTCAGTTCCAAACCATCTGAGGCAAAGAATTGATGGCAGTCTATGAATCAAATGCATGGTTCTTTTGCTCAAAGTACTCTGTGTGGGCCTGGAGAGATGACTCAGCCAGGAAAGTGCTTGCTGTGTGAACACAAAGATCTGAGTTCAACCTCCCAGAACTCATGTGAAAAAAAAACAAAATCTATGTTTATATTGTTAGTTTTGGGAAGGTAGAGACAGGGGTTCCTCAGAGCTTGCTGGCCAGACAGTCTAGTTAAGTTGGTAAATTTCAGATTCAGTGAGAGACTCTGCCTCAGAAATGAAGATAGAAAGTGACTAAGGAAGACACCCAACAGCAACCTTTGGCCTCCGCACATATATACATGTGGTGGTTTGGAAGAAAATGGTCCCCAAAGGGAGTGGCACTACTAGGAGATGTGGCCTTGTTGGCAGAAGCTTGTCACTGTGCAGGTGGGCTTTGAGGTCTCATACATGCTCAAGCCATGCCCAGCTAGACAGACCACCTCCTGTTGCTTAGGAGTCAAGATGTAGGACTCTCAGGCACTTTTCCAGCCCCATGTCTGCCTGCACACTGCCATACTCTCAGCCACCATGCTCCCTGCCAGGATGATAATGGACTAAACCTCTGAACTGTAAGCTCCCCCTCAATTAAATGTTTTCCTTTATAAGAGTTGCTGTGGTCATGGTGTCTCATTGCAGCAATAGGAGCCCTAACAAAGATACATGTGAACTCAGGCACACAGAGTCTCCATGTATAAACATGTGTATCTACAAAGAAAACCAGAAATAACTAAAAAGGCCATGGTGTGGCTACCACCCAGTGTCGCTGATCACTGAACTGAGGCCAAACATAAGAGAATTATTTTTTAACATATTCTAAAGTTATGTATGGTGGTACATGCTAGTGATTCCAGCTCTCTGGAAGCTGAGGAAGGACAACTGTGGAGTTAAGGCCAGCAAGAGAACACAGTAAGACTCTGTCTCAAAAAAAAGATGGGTCTGGAGTTCAGTGGTTAAGAGCATTTGCTGCTCTTTCAGAGACTGGAGGTAGGTTCCCCATCCCCACACAACAGCTCACAACTGTCTCTCCATTTGCAGAGGATCCAATGCTCTCTTTTGATCTCAGTGTGCATCAGGAATACACATGGTGCACAGACTAACATGCAGGATAAACATGAAATAACTCTTTAAGATGCTCAATTGGCACATGAGAACATAGTCTGGATTTTAAGGTCATAACTGTTTTTACTTTTATGTTTTTAAAACCAATACATGTAGTCTAGTGACTATGCTGTGTTAAATAGCTTTTTTCCCCTGAATTAATGCTTAGTAAAGAGATAGCAGAGTCTCTCTTTAAAATTTAGTATACTAATGAAAAATATTTGAATTATTAGACATTTACTTCTCTAATCTCATCTGCATCTTCTTTTACTGAGCAACTATCTGGTCCTAGGTGATGGTCTAACAGCCCTTGGAAGAGCAGAGGAATGAACGCAAATGAGCATTCTCTCTGTCACAGGAACTGAAGAGTTAGGAAAAAGTACTATTACCCTCTTTGACAGATGAGAAAACTGAAATTGGAAAAGGTTAATGTGAATGCTATAAAATATCATTTTGACCCATTATCAATGGTCATCAACTCCTTTTCGGCCTAGGCATTAAAGAACACTCGTGTTTTAGACTGGAAATAGCTTTTCTTCCATTAGGCTGTTGTCTAAAAGTCCCGTTTAGTATTCCTTCTTAGCAGTCACCTATGAAGTCACTGGGAGGGACAATGACATGCGCTGGAATAGTGAGTAAACTTCAACACGACATGAGGGAGTAGGCTGCAGCTGGTCTGCCCTGCATGGGTGTCAGCGGACAGTCTTTTCTGATCACCTCCCTGGTTGGTGTCACATCCCTTCAAGATGTAGGGCCATCCCAGTCTGTTTGGTGAGCCAGCTCTCATCTGGTAAAACATTCTCCTGGTGTTTTTTAGATGCTATGTTAGGCATTTAGCCTAGCGGTAGAGAGCTAGACAGCACGTGTGAGGCCCTAGGTTCAATACCCAGGACCACTAAAAGTAGAAATAAAATAAAAGCCATTGCAACAAGGTTTATGAAAAACACACAATGAAATTCTAAATTTGTACTAATGATTTAAGGACAGAAAGTTGAAAGAAATCAGTCAAGTCAGATGACTGTGAGCAGTCTGCTGGAGTGTACAGGTAGCTAAGACACTGAGTGTAACCCTGTCTCTAACCTAAGATGAAATACAATGTCATCTTAGATGTCCATTACTCCTGGAAGAGCAAAAACCAGCAAGGCAGAGGAGTTAGGGACAAAGGAGACTCACTGACAGAGTCGGCGGCGAGATCGTGGGAGAGTATGACAGAAAAGAGACAGCAAAGGGCAGACCGGGAACCAGGTGGTCAAAGTCATCGAGGAATGTGAAGGGAAAAAGTGACATCAGACAAGAGAACCGGGCGTGGTGGTGCACATCTTTAATCTGAGTGCACTCAGGAAGCAGAGGCAGGCAGCTCTCTGAGTTGAGGCCAGCCTGGTCAACAGAGCGAGTTCCAGGACAGCCAAAGATACACAGAGAAACCCTGTCTCAAAAAAACCAAACCAAAACAAGAAAACACAAAAAAACAAAAAGAAAGAATGAAAAAAGGAAGAAAGAAATCAGAAGGAAAAGGTGATATAAGATGGTCTCATTAAGGTCCGATGAAGATGCAAAAGAAAGTCTTCTTTCTACCAAGCATGCTCAGTGGCCTCAGTAGTTCAAACTTACAACTTTCATTAAAGTCAGGCATTAACTAGAGCTACAAGAGACTGAGAGACCATCTTCCCCCACTGTAAGGTACAACACATGCCCAGACATGTCCTGGAACTAGCTCTGTAGAGCAGGCTAGCCTGATCTCAGAGATCCACCTGACTCTGCTTCCCAAACGCTGGGATTAAAGGTGTGCGCCACTACCACCCAGCTGTGCTGTATGACGTCACTTCCCTTCACATTCCTCATAACTTTTACTACAAGTTTCTCTGTTTGTGATTTGCCTTCTGTCTTCTTTCTCTCATATTTTCCCATGATCTCTTGGCAGACTCTTACACGATTAATGGATCTCCTTCATCTCTACCTCCTCTCCCTTGCTGTTTTTTATCTCCCAGATGTAATGAGCACATACATAATTGTCTTCTTGAAACCTAAATCAATGGCTGGACTGGGGTGGATCAACACTCCTGCCTCTTTGAATCTTAGGAATTTCATATATAGTTTGTCAGGTTGCAATAATTTTCTAAAGGACCATGCCTGGGGCTGAAGAGGTGGCTCTGTGGCTAAGAGCACTTATTGCTCTTATAGAGGATCAGAGTTCAATTCCCAGTACCCACAATGGACAGCTCACAACTGCCTATAATTTCAGCTGTGTGAATTTGCACGCTGTGTGTGGCCTCATATGCACATACTCCCACACAAGCACACAGGCATGCACGCGCGCACGCGCGCGCGCGCGCGCACACACACACACACACACACACACAGAGAGAGAAACAACTTTTAAAAGAAATTTAAACACCATTTCTGATGTATAACCATTAAAGTCTAGCCTGAGACTCAGACACCTTCTCCTAGATGCAAACTCCCCTTGTCTCTTGGGATAGAATGGCAGCAGCAAATTCCCTACTGGTAGAGACGACAGAGAAACTAAATAGGGGGCTCTGGCCAATGGACCCTTTTGAAATGTCCAGGAATATATGGTGGGATTTACAGCCTGAATGGATGTTCTAATTCCAGTGTCACTCTGGGACTGTTGTGCATGGATCCAGTCCTATTTAGTCTCTAAAGCGCTGTCTTTCCTTTGGCTTTCCTCCAAAAGGTGACCCAGGAATAAAGGCAACAGGAGAGAAGGGGTTTAGAATATGGCTCTCCCACTCCCTCCTTTCAGACTTACAGGGATGCTACAGAGACCATATAGGTATACACTTCTCACTGAGTTGAGGAGGCTGGAGAGGAAGGGAAAAGGTAAGTACAATGAGTGGGTTTAAATGGCTTGCATGGCTGTGTGGTTCTTTAGCCAAAATTTGCAATATTCATTAGTGTTTATATGTCCTTGGAGCCTTTATACTTTACTTCCACATAAAACCAATTGTTTTGTTTATTTTTCATTTTAAGTCATCAGAAATCAAATGGAACCACCCAGGGCAAAGGAAAAAGTTGATTCTAGGTAGGAGAGTTGCTTGTCTGTGTGGTGCATGAGGAAAGTACCAACCACAAACTGGCCATGTTAGCATCTACCGGGGATGTTAGTCAATCTTGCATGCCAACTTGACTGATGCACAGGGTCATATTTAGTCAAACTATTCTGGATATTTCTTTGTAAGTGTCCTGTGAATGGGATTAACTGTTAAATTAATGGACTGAATTAAAGGGTTGCCCTTTCTGAGGTGAGTGGGGTCCAGCCACTCAGTTAAGGATTGAACAAAACACAGTGGCAGCATCTCTGCCTGACCACCTTTAAACTGGCGTGTCTGCTTTTTCCTGTTGTTGAGTCATAGATTTTCCTGGGGTTTACACCATTTACCCCAACAGTGGAGCTGCAGGGCCAGAATCTCTGAGCTCCAGGCGTTTGGACCGGAGCTGGCACAATACCTTCAGCTCTCCTGATTCTCTGGCTCACCAATTTACCTTGCAGGTCTTGGGACTTGGCGGCCTCCAAAATGGCAAAGGCCAGTTTCTTCTCCTAAACTCCCTTCTAAACACAACCTGTTTTTCTGTGGCCTGTTTCTCTGACTAACACACCACTCAGGGTACCTCACATAGCAAGAGGTTCCTCACGGGGATTAGACACTCATTACACATGAAAGGGGTGGAGAGCATCAATTATGGAATCCACTCCCTGGTATCTGCACCCTTAGAAAGAAAGGAACCATAGGATCCTCCGGTGAGTCACGGGCAAGCGAATGAGTCACAAGGTGCCAGGTAGCCGTCGACCAAGCCTCATGTGTCTGTCATCCTCAGGAGCCTCCTACCTAGCTGGCTCTGCAGCTGAAGCAGATGGTCCCAAGAAACCAGCATCTCTCTGCAGGGAAAGCTAAACTAGAAAGTTTGGGCAGCAGAGTTGTAGGCCTCCAGTACTTACAATAAAAGGGACAAGCTTTAAAGGATCATAAAGAAAGCATAAGAAAAAAGAAATGATGGGTGAAACCCTATCCTAGTTCAACACAGTATCCTTCTTCATCAGACACACATGGTTTCAGCTGCGATATTATTGGCAGGTAGAACGGAGACTTGTTGTCTGGGATTGCATGAATGCGACATTCCACATCAGTGGCAATACCACAGTATCCATGCCCTGTCTGAGGGGAACAGCAGGTGCTCAGCTCAGTGCATATTAGATCAGTTCTGTTAGAACTCGCAGCCAACACAAGCACACAGCTCTCTGTTTTATATAAATTCCTTTCCTGTGTTTATTCATTTTTAAAGATTTATTTTATTGTTCTATTTACATGTATGTGGTACAGACCTGAGTGTGTTTATGTGCACCACGGGTGTGCAGGGTACCTGTGAAGGCCAGAGGAGAGCATTGGATCTCCTGGAAGTAGAGTTGTAGGCGGTTGTGAGCTACCTGATATGGGTGTTAGGGAAAATCTCAGATCCTTTCCAAGAATAGCAAGTGTTCTTAACCACTGGACCATCTCTCCAGCTCCAGTTTGTGGCTATCTTTTAATTAATGAAATTATGTGTTTAGTATACGACATGCTTTGAAATATGCATTTGATGTGGAATAGCTAAATCAAGCTAATTAAAATATGTGTTGGCTCCTATAGCTACTGATTTTGTGACGAGAATATTTAAACACACATCAGCAATTTCCAAGCACGTCCTGCATCACTGGGAGCCATAACCATCTTATGTACATTAGATTCCTTGGGTTTGTCTTGCCTCATGGTTTCAAGGGATTTCAATCGACCAGAGCAGGGAAGATATGGCAAAACTTCTCTCCTGTGGGAGCGTTAAGCAGCAGCTAGTCATATAATGGGGGCAAAGTTGCTCTCCATGGGAGCATGAAGTGGCAGCTAGTCACATTGTGGGGAGCTAGGAATCAGACAACACCAAACCCAGAAACCTAGCCACAATTTCAAAGGCCCACCCTGAGTGACTTAACACTGTTCCCGTCTGCTTTCTGTTGCTGAGATAAACACCATGATAAACAAAACCAAAAACAACAAGCAGAAACACAACTTGGAGAGGAGAGGGTTTATTCCAGCTGAGAGGTTACAGTCCATCACTGAGGGAAGCCAGGGCGAAGCTCAAGCAAGAACTGAAGCCGAAACCCTGGAGGACCACACTGCTCCTGGGTTGCTCAGCTTCTTTTCTTATACATCCCAGGTTCACCTGCCTAAGAATGGCACAAGTCCCACACAATGGCCTGGCCCTCCTTTAGCAACTAATAGTTAAGAAAATGCCTCATAGACATGCCTACAGGCCAAGATGATGGTGGAAGTTCCTCAACTGAGGTTTCCTCTTCACAGGTGACTCTAGTTTGTGTCAAGTTGACAAAACTAACCTGCATGTGACCCATCTGCTAAGGTCCCACACTCTTCCCCAGACAGTGCCACCAGCTGACATGAGCCTGGGAGCACATTTGAGGTCCAACCCAGGACAGACTGACTGTGAGACTCCATCAACTTCTTGCTTGGTAGGCCTTCGTATTGGGTCACATTTCCATTTTATAGATTAGTGACTTTATAACAGATTTATAGATTACAAGTAATATTACAATACCTGTAGATTACAAGTCTTTCTGTAACACTGACTACAAAAAGGAAGAGTTAACAAAGCAGTGAAAGGGACATTTTTAGTCATGTGAGAGAGATTTTGTAATCACTGAAAAGTAGGACAAGCACCTGATTCTTGTGAGCTCCCAGCTCATTTCTGTGAATGTGATCTGAGAGACAGACCTCTTCAGCATTCAGTCTAGGGTTTAACAAATCCGCATACCAATTACTACCAGGATGCATATAATATTTACAATGGCTAATCAACTCAGCCCATGACTATAGTACAGCTTTATGAGGCTCCATAGTATTTATTAATGAAGCAATACAGTGATATTTTAATTGGGAATACTGTTAACACTAAAATACCTGTGGATTACAAGCTACAAACATTAATGGACATGATGGCACATGCCTTTAATCCATGTACTCAGAGACAGAAGCACACAAATCTCCTCTGAGAGTCTGAGGCCAATCTGACCTATATAGATAGCAATTTCTAGGCTAACCAAGGGCTACACAGTAAGAATCTGTCTTTTTTTATTAAAGCCCATAGGCATTTAAGACTAAAATATGTAGGCTCATATACAGTTCAGAAATAGAAATATTTTTAAATATTTATTTATTTATATATTTATTATGTATACAATATTCTGTCTGTGTGTATGC
>LOJH01032731.1:0-16474 GCA_001685095.1 Ellobius talpinus
GATACACAGATTACTAGATATGGGTTAAGCAAGATGTAAGAGCTAGCTAAGAAGTGTCTAGATATAATGGGCCAGGCAGTGCTTAAATGGATACAATTTATGTATTGTTATTTTGAGGTATAAGCTAGCCGTGCGGGATCCGGGCGGGACGGAAAGCAGGCCTGCTCCCCTAACACTACAGGGGAGGAGGTGAAAATTTTTTTAATAACAATAAAATGTATCTGAAATTAAAAAAAATTAGCTTTACTTTGTTTGATTTCTTGTCTTGAAATATTAAAATAAAATTATTTTTACCCCAATTTTTTGCTGCTCATATGCAAGCATAGTTGACAGAATATCTTTTCAAAAGTATATTTTTGTTGTCAAACTTATGGTTTGCACATTGTTCTTTTTAAGTTCTGACAGTTGATACATGGAGATCAGAAACGAACCCAGAAGGAGTGAGAGTATGGGAATTTTACTTTCATTTTGGAATGCTTAAAACCAGATGCAATTTTGTTGTTGTTGTTAATGAAAGACAGTTTTCCTGATAAGATAGTTCAATGAATATTTGGATAGTATTTTATTATAATGAGCTTTCAAAATAGTTTGGAGTTCATTCAAATAATTTGTTTATAGAATAAATATAATTCTCTTATCTAGGAATACAATAACTTTTTTCCAAAATCATGATTCAAATGTTTCCAGGATAAACTAATCTTTTCTTTCTTCTCTTTATTCTATTTCTTTACTTATAAAAACAAACGTTTTTTCTTTGATTTTTTTAAAGCTATTCTCATTTTTTAATGGTTTCATGTTCCTCTGTTTTGTTTTCAACTCATATTTGAGTTTTAGTTTGTTCAAGAGGAAACTCATGGCTTCTTTGCTCAATGTGGAAGAAAAATCATCTCAACTCTATCTTTCTATCTTTTCTTGTTTGCTTTCTTCCTTTCTTTTGTTCTTTCAGTCTTTCATTTTATTTGACTCTGTAATGCCTTTCATTAAAAGAAATGGAGGCATTAATTACTACATTGCCCTTGCATTTTTGAGCTGTGTCCATCAACTGGCAAAAAAGATGAAGACTAAAAAAAAGGTGGAAAACTCTGACACCCTGGTGTTACTTTAAATTTGAGTTTTCTGCAGGCAACCTATTGATTTTTACTACTCATGTACCTTCCCTATGCATTTCCTCCATGTTGGAGAGATTCTGACTGTGTGAGAAAAATAAAACCAGTGTCTATCGCACTAATATTCAGAGCATCACGTTTGATAACTAATATTTAGTAAAACCATAACCTCCCCAAGTAGTAAAATCAATTGTTTATCCATGTCAATGAAATACATTTGGATAATGTTATAATTATAATTAATTAACCTGTCCTTTTTCCTTTATCATAAATTATTAACTCATTAGTCATTAAATTAAACAAATATTCTTCCCCAAATTATCAGGTAATAATAACCTTGAATATTTTTGTATTGATTTAGTTCCTATTGGAATAATGAATAAAATAATATATAATCAAAGCCAACACCAAAATCATAATTATTTGATTATGTTGATTAAAGTTAAAATTATGTAAACAATTTACTTGATGTGATAATTTTTGAGTTAACCTTTTTTTCTTGTTGAAAGATGCAAGTTTTTATTCAGAAACTATACATAGTACTATCAACTAAGAGAGAGACTGAGGAAATATTAGGAAAAGATTGAAAATGACAAGACGATAAGGAGGTGGTATCAGTGAGATGAATACCCAGAAACATGCTAGAGATTGAGAACAACAAGAAACATTGCCGAAAAGCTTTACAGTTGGCATCACAAAGATGGACCAATGATACATTTAACGGGTCTTAGTATCTTTAAAATTAAACACACACACTTTTCAAAAGACCTATTCCTATCATCATTATCAGAAATAACACTCCATTGGTCCTAATCCAAAGGATTTCAGCAATGAAATCCATACCTATATCCTTTATAAAGAGAAGTCACATGAACTCTGATATTTTAAGATTTGCTATCACACCAAACACAGTTCAGCCAGGCTCACAGCTATGTGTTTTGAATGGACATGGCTGTCATATGTCTTGACATAGCTAGCAGGGCCTGCAAAGGGCCTGAGACAGTAAAGTCCTATCTTCACCTTGCTACTCAAGCACATACAGGCAAGCAAAAGCCAACTTGTTTTCAAAATTCATATGCTATTGTCTTTATTTTTTCTTATTTATTGTGTATAATATATACCATTTGAAGGTTTACTTTTAAGGACATTTTAAGAAGTTTCAGGTGTGAATATGTGAATAGTTGTCTAAACAGAAAACCTTATAAATCTCAATTGATGATATTTACTGAAAACAAATGACAATGTTTTCTAGTTATTACTTCTGAGTACTGTTTATTTAACTTATTAAAAATAGTAATAATACAAAACTGTCTTCACCTTTGGATAAAAAGATTTCTGAAAACCTATAGGCTCTACGTGGAAAGACCATTGGAATTTAACCAAGGATTCTAAAAGCTACTTTAAATTTTAATTTCTGGGCAATAACACTTTTTTTTGATAATGTAAGAATGGGTCCAGAAAAAAAAACCTTCTATATTTGTAGAAATTTTGAACAAACTTTTATGAAATTTTAGAAATTGTGTGTGCGATATCCATGTCAAATATTCTGATTTGGACATGAGAAAGGAAAATAGGAAAGTCAGTATAACTTAGATTACTGTGTTAGTTACTCTATGTGAAGGATTGGTTATTTGTTTTAAGTAATAAAAATTGGAAATTATATTCTTTTTAGTAGTTTAACAGCTAAAGAACGACTAATCAATCAAATGTCAACTAGAAACTGGAGAAGCTGCATCTATCACAGTGACTGAGCCAGTTCACCTGGTAGCTTCCTCTGTGTTAGCCATTGTTCTTTCTGTCTTTGAAAGTCAACAGCTGGGAAAGTGAGGGCAGCCAAGATCACAGTTTCAGACTGAACCTATTGCCTTGGCTTTTGCTCTCCTTTTCCCTGCTGCTATGCTCTGTAGCTGTCAAACAGTAATAAAGTGGATGCCAGACATGAACTACAGAGTTAGTACTGAGGAAGACAGGAAGACAGCGAAGGCAATAACAGGCTTCTCCAGACAGGACTTTACCATTTATTGGCAAAGAATCCTGTCTTTTTTATATACAACTTTCCAGAGAACTTCCTGAAATATCCTATTTATTAACAGATGAACATGAAAATTGAAAAGACCAACTGAAAAGGAATTCCTGAATTCCCCCAACATTTTCATGATTCTTCTCAAGTTTTTATACTGAATTTTTTATATTTCTCTTTAAAAGCTGAGTGTAATTATTATGTTCTGTTACAGGTAATAAGCAGATAACTTTCATAAGTGTAAAAGCACCCTGAGTGATTTTTAACACTTCAAAAAATGTCATTTTTTTCTGGTACATTTTAATGAATATAAAAAGTCTATGTTGAAAACAAAATATATTAACAGTGTTATAGAAATCAACTCACAATGTTTTCAAAATAGTTTCCCTCATTCTTTATGGTCCTTTTGTTTTGTTACAGATTGTCAAAAAGTATCTCATTTATATATATGAGCATATATGGATCATCTGAAAGATTTATAACAATAGCATATTAAAAATGGATAAAGAAGTAATTAAAATGTAGGAATATAAAAATAATCTTGTTTTTGTATACCAAACTGGATTTGCTAAGAAAGGAATCAAGAAAACAATCTTATTCATACAAATTTTTAAAAACCAATAAATAAATGTTTATTAAGTGCCCATGAATAGATCCAGTGGAAATAACTGAGAAAGAAAAAGCACAGCAAGAGCCTAATGGTTTGAGTATCAGCTACACAACAAGTTCTACATGTGTAATATATACACACACTAATAATAATAACAATATACATAAAAACAATATACATTGAAATAAATTTAGTCATGTAAACAATGAAAATTAGAGTCTAAGTATAAAATCATTGAAGAAAAAAAGACAAAAGGAAATACTTAATATTTGGGAACTGTATGATTTAACACTATTAAAATACCTACAGTATCAAAGTATTTCACAGATTTAATACTGGACTCATCAAAATACACAGGAAATTTTTAATAAATACATAAGCTACAACCTAAATTCATCTGAAAACTCAAAGGACCCCAAGTAAGCAAAGTCACCTTGATGTGCAGACAGGCAGGCAGGAAGAAATCAATCCTCATGTCAGCAGCCAATAGCTCCTCAGCAAAGTTAGTGTGTGTGTGTGTGTGTGTGTATGTGTATGTGTGTGTGTGCACTGAAGAAAGTATAAACCACTTATAACTAGTGCTGGCAGGGTAAACTATATATTTGTAAGCAGATTAATGATTACTATCTCTTACTTCTTTCAAACCATCAACTCAAAACAGATGAAAAATCTAAAAGTAAAATCGGAATTGATTATGAGAAAACATTGGGGAAACAGTATCAGTTATTGAATGAGCAATGATTTGGGATATAAGACCTCAAAGAAAGAAAAAGGGATAGAAAACAAAGAAAATTTAAAACTAGAAATCTCTACCCAAGAGACAATCCACAGAGTAAGAAGACAATCCATTTAGTAAGATAAAATACAAGTGAATTAATATTTACCAAAGAATTCATATCGACATGGTTACAATCTAAAAAGTACTCAGAAACCAAAACCTTGATGCAAATAAATAAGCTAAAAATTACCTAAAATAGACTTCAATTAAAGAAGTTATTCAAAAGGCAAACAAGTTTAAGAAAAAGTGCTCAACAATAATAATTATCAGGAAAATGAAAATCAAAATGATGAGACTCTGTACAGGTTCAATCACTTAAAAAGAAAATCGGCATTGCCAATCAGAATGCAGAGAAAGGGGCTTCTAAACTCTGCAGTGTAAATGTAAACTAGTGCAGCACAATAGAAAAGCATATACAAGGTGCCAAAACTCTCTCTCTCTCTCTCTCTCTCTCTCTCTCTCATAACTAGCACAGTTACTAAATACCTTTCTAGAATTTAGTCTTCCCACCAAGAATGAAGTGATGTAAAAGAATCTTTCTTTGCACACATGAGCAATATTAGAACATGCATATTAATTGCACAAAAGTCTGTGTTGTGAAAATGGATATGTACAGAGAAGACTATTTCAAAGTTTCTACAATTTGAAGATTATAGGAAAATTTGGACCATTCATTGGAAAAAATGAAGCTAACCAATTCCTTCCAAAATATGCTATAAAATGGTCTTGTCTCCAATTACAAAGTAACAACATAGAGGTCATCATTCCAAGCAATGTATGAAGATCAAATCAAGGTGGGCAATACATTTTGTTCTGTCCTTTTGAGAAAACAGATTCAGAACTTCTGTTGGGCTGAGTGGATTAGTAGAAGAATGCTACTTTGATGATCATTGTTGGAGATGCTGAAATAGGAAGAATCACTTCTATAAAGTGTTCTATGCTCTGCTGAAGTCACAAGGTCATAAGGATGGATGACCTGGGGAAGAGCTGTCATTGTGGTGCTGATTTGATGACTTTAGGGTCATTTGCCTAACCTGCTAAAAGGATTATCTGGGAGAGAGAACTGTTACTGAGGACAAAGGGCAACTGAGCTTATCGTGATTCCATGAGACTACAATGTTGAAATTAGAACTTTTGGAAAATATTGAAATCATAGTCAGTTTTCTGCATATGATTTCATTGTAAAACAGAGGCTAAAAGGAAGTCAAAACTATAAGAGGAAAGGGAATAATTCTGCACTACTAGCTAAAGGTACAAAATGACTGTTCAAGGAAGGGGTCTAAATTGTATTCTCTAATGTTATTGACAACACTGTTGAGTAACTGAGTTGAATTAGTAGACTGTTGCATTTCCTTTGAGATTCAACTCAATTTTCCTTGATTGGATAAAGAAGCCAATCCAGCTCTCTGTCAGCCTACTATAGAAATGACTCCTACCAACAGAGGAATATCATCTGATATTTGCATTTAAAGTTTCCAATCATGCATTTCCTAAAGAATATGCCACATTATAATCACTTTAGTGGGGAAGGTACAAGGCATTGGGACACCATAAATAATTATCAACATGTAGTTCCTGCAACTAATGATATTTACTGTAGTCTGAACACTTGTCTTATTCCATCAGATGGCCAAAAGTTGGTTTTGCTGTTTGAATCATCAGTTCCTTGGTCACTGGGTCCAATGCTATAGAAAAAATAGATACATAATAATAACATTATTAGAAATAATTTTAAAAATAATAAAAAGTCAACTAATTATCCTTCATTAATGTGTGAAAATAAAAAACAAAATTGTATTTTCTTTAATAATTAAATTGATTTATTGATTCATCCCAAATAACAGTCACAGAAAACCACATCATCCCAAAGAATTGGAGCATAATGATTCAGTCTAATTGTCATAGTACACATATTTATAATCAAAAGTTAACATAATTTCTGGCCTATTCTTAGAAGAGCTACTTCCATGACAGAGCATTAAAATCCTATCGTTTTAAGCATTCCATGCTTCTAAGATAAGGGCAGGTGAACCAAAGAGGAGACATGCAATTTTTCTTTCAAATGCTTGACTGTGGGAGAGCAAAAAGAAGTTATTTATAATTATGCTACACACAGAGTAGAATGTGTTGCACATGGAAGTTAAAGGAAAGTATGATTGTAGGCATTTGGGAATGTCTAGATTGTAGAACATAAAAGCACTCCAGGATAGCCAACTACCCTTTATGGTTCAGACTTAACATAACACATGTGGAAGGTATAAAAAAGCGTATTATGAGTCCGTCACAGGACTGAAAACTGCCTCTGTGAACTGTGTTGAAGCTGACAATCGATGTTTTGAAAGACACAGGAGGTCTTCTCTGAAGACAGAGGAGAGTAAGGCTTCAGAAATCCACAAAGCAAGTAAAAGAATGACCAAAACGTGTAGAGGAAAAGGTGGGCAACACCCTGATTAGCAAGCCTGAGCTGAGCATGGAGGCCAACATTGACAGCAATGATGCCTCATGGAGACCAAGGCAAGAAAATTTTCTACGAGTTCAAGGCAGGCGGAACCAGAGAGTGAGTTGCTGGACAGCCTGGAATAAAAAGTAAGATATGATAAGACCAGCTGCAAACCAGAACATCAAGGCTGGGCAACCTGTTTTTATGGGATCACTATTGCCCATAGATAGGACAAAGCTAGGGTGGCAGCTGCAAATAGCAGGAAGGCAAGACATTGACAGAATATCAAGCCTTAGTTCAGGAAGGTATTGAAAAGATAAGACCACCTGCTACTGTTTACCAGGTTCAGAGATAACAACCAAAAACCCCTGAAGTTTGGTAAATCTTTATTCTTTTGTTTTAAACTTAGACCCTTCCTTCTAGTCTTTCTGTTTTACTTTGTGTAACTATGGTCTCGCTTTTACCCTGCACCGTTCCTTAGCCTCATTGATATAGTAATTCCATATTTGCCTTAAAGAGCTTTTGTCTTTATTTTGAGACAGAGTCTCACTACATAACCCTGGCTAGCTTGAGACTCACAATGTAGAACAGGCTGGCCTCAAGCTCACTGATATTGCCTGCCTCTGCAGGAATTAGAGATATGCAATATCATGTCAATTTTCTACAGAATTTTAAACTCCATCACATGTTGTTTGGTATTTTTACCATTTGCCTTTTTATGACCATTATTAATACAGTGACTTCTAATTAAATTTAAATATATTTCCATATCTTGTATGAGCTTTCTACTGTTGTTGTTACAGCAAACTTCTTCACTCTATGTGGCACGGAGGACTGAGTAAACAGTTGTCTGTTCAATGAGAAGATCTCCAAACAAAATCAGAAGAGATCACCAAACCAGCAGATACAAAAACCTCTTCACAGGCATCAAAACTTAGAAAATATAAACCAAAAGATCATAAATCCTGGACTATTGAACTCAAACTCTCAAAGATCAAATGTCAGAAGATTATAAATGCCTACTGGTAAAATACGATCAATGGATTTTATAAGAGTTAGAAATAAGAATTTGAATTTAATTTTGGGCCTAGGGAAGAAAGTCAGAACCATGAAGGGAAAAATCATCACTAAGAATGAAAAAAAGCAATATAGATAAAATTTACTCAGCAACTTAGAAAAATTCATAAAAATATTGATACTTGAAAGAACATATAGAAGTTCTAAAAGCCATAAATTCAATTAACTAAAAAAAAACAGAGTAGACAGAAAAATAAATTTTTGCAAACAGAAGAAAGGATATAAGGGACTGAGGACAAGGTTGAGAAATATTGCATATTGCCAACCAACAATAAGGAATAGAATAAACATGACCACATACAGTCAATAACTCAGATATGCAAAGAGATAAACCCAAGAATCTAGTAAAGAAGGGGCATATATGCATATATATGTGTGTGTGTCCTATACAGGTCATGAAACTACAGGGGAAAGAAAAGAGCTTAAGTTTGGTAAGCTTAACAAAATGTATGTGACATGAAAGCAAAAGTTACTATTACTGGCTGAGTGAAAACAGTTGGAATGATGTTTAAGCAAGCATAGAAGGAAGGGAATGTATCATTACAAATTATTACTATGTATTATGAAAATATTAAAAAGAAACCTATTATTGTATTCTAATTAAGATATTTTAGTGTAAACATAAGGGTGCAAAATATTCTGATTATGTCTCAATCAATAAACAAAAAGAAACCAAAGTTATCAGAGGCATCCTTGAATACTTTATTCTTAAATTCCACCATTAATAGGCTCATCATCCAATTAACTCATCTTGAACAAAAATATTTTAAATATGTAACTATGAATATATGATAAAAATAAAGGTTCTGTAATTAATTCACAAACCACTTAATTGTTGGAAAAGTTGTTTTTATCATTTTTCTCTCTAGACTTAATCTTCATGTGTACTTTGCTTCAATATTCAATATATGATGAATTCACTGATTTAAGGTAAAAGATAAAAAAATTAAGGTAAATCTTTAATGCATACCTTGTATCAACAAATCTACTAACCAATCTAACAGCCATCTTCAAAATCAATATTCATAACATTTCATGATGAGACTTATGTTCAAAACTAACTTGTGCTCTACAAAATTTTTAAAACAAGGTAAGCACAAGTCATTCAACTGCCATGTAGCCCCTTTGCTTGTTTCTGTGACCAAAACATGGAAGTAACACTTTTGTCTGGCTTACAGTTTAAAGTGACACCCAATCATTGTGAATAAGACATTGTAGTAAGTTTGGAGACATGTCGGCAGGAGCAAGAGGCTGGTTGGTTACATTACATTCCTGTTCAGGAAGCAGAACATGAGCAAGAAGTGGGGTTGGGCTATAAAGCCTTTAGGCACTCCCCGAAGTGACTCACATCACTTAGTGAAGCTCTACAAACTAAATTTCTGCAACCTTCAAATCATTGCCACCTGAGCCAATCATTGCTCACACATGAGCCAAATAGGTACAGGGAAGGTTGTAATGTTCATGACAGAACAGCAATCAGGAGCCATTGAAGACATGTGAAATAAAAGTATTCAACAACAACATGGCCTAGTGGAAACTGAATATAAAAAACACCAACAGCTAAGGTTACTAACTCTCTGCATTGGGAACTCTGATCCCTATAAGTCTGCCAATATCTCTTCCTTATCAACCCCTGATGACCCGCATTCTTCCTCTCCTTTTCTGTACCATTTAATATGACTGTCCCAAGTATGAGCTTATGCAATGTTGTAAGTCAGGAAATTATCAGTAGCCCCTTTATAGAAATGATGTTGGGTTTGTCCATATCAATAAAATTATTTGTATTAGAATAAAGGGATAGACCTAGACCAAGTAGATCTCTGAATAAACTTCATGGTGCCTTTAAGATGAAGAAGTAACATTTTGGAAATAAGAAATAAGTGGGGATAATTCAGATTTGATCCTGAGTGTTAAATCACTAAATGTCATCTTACAGGATTTTTGTCATTTTGTGTGGTATCACAGGATTTCTAAACTTAATCAATCATTTTATCACAAACTACACTTTATCTTGCCACAATTTGACAAATGAAAACATGGCCGATCAGGAAAACTAAGCAATTAATATTATCAGTATTTTAGTCAAGGAATGTCAAACTGGAAGAAATGGATTAGTTAAAATAGATACTTCAGCAAAATTAAGATTCGGTTTCTGCTGTTGTTAGCATAAGACAACTAGAGTTATGTTAAGTTTGTCTTGGCTTTGTGGTTTAATGTCTAAACAGAAATATCATCTCTCATTGTAAAGGTTACCAATATTATACTCATTGTTTCTTATATGCCAACTTTCCAATATCATAATGTTGTATTTAATAACTTAGAAAACGAAATAAATTATATCAGGAAAATGTCTCCAAATTAAGGTAAGAATTCCATTTGTAGAATGACCAGATTTCATAATATTAAAATATTCCAAATATTCAGATTCCATTTAATCTAGCAGGACTCATTGCAAAGACAGAAGTCAGAGTGCACAGAACATATTTCTTTGCTTCACTTGAACCTGGCATGTGCGATTTTCACCCCTTTCTAACATTTAACAGGCAGAGATGGGTGCAGAAATGCCAGGTGATTTCATTTCAGTAATTATGGTAGTCATGAAAGAATTATGGTTTCCTCTCCTTTGTAGTTTCAGAAAGTTCTGAGGAAGAACAGCTGGAAAAGTAATGTCAGATTGATCTGCAGGATGTAATTCAAAGGGTCCTGCTGTTAGCCGACTTTCTGAAAGAAGAATGCCCTCAAGAGTTGACAGATTTTCATGAGTGTGTGTATGTGGAGATCTAAAGCTCACTGACTGTGAAAGAAATGGCCTATATCTAAGTTCAGTCTACAAAGAAAGTGACGGTTTTCCAGGAAGAGATACATGATGGTTCACTTTTATTCTAAAACTGTAGCGAAGTGTCTAAATTTTTGGTTATTAAGATAATCTTCCATTTCAGGGATGAAATTAATAAACCACAGAATATATAACACAACTCATGCATGCACACACATGCACACACACACACACACACACACACACTTTATGCTAGATACAGCATGCTGGTGTGCTGCTACATTCTTGCTTACGTGACTGGCTTTAAGACTGTCCAGTTTCTTGTGATGTCATTGTCAAGTAGGAGTGGAAGAGGTACAAAGGGTATAGCTTATAGCACAGGATACTGTTAGCATCTATTCTATATAATGATTTATGCAGAATTCATTTATGTTTTCTTAAATATTTTGTAAAACTCATGAATTAAAAACAGGGAGTATGGTAGGAGACTTTTAAATTGTATATTCAGCTGCTTTAATAAGCTATTATTCAAAGTTTTATTTCACTTGTGATTTTTCTGGTGCTTATTTTTCTATAAAATTGTTCATTTCATAGAAATATTTAAATTTATTGGCATGGATAATTATAACAGCCTGTTTTGGTTTCTAAAAGCTACTGTCTATATGCTTTTATTCTTCTCATATAAGAAACAAATGATTTCTCTTTGCCTGTATAACTCTCCCTTAGTTTCATATAAACATTTTCTTTTCAATCTCCTTGTGATTTTAATCACACTTTCTGCTATTGGGGTGAATTCATACTTTATGTTTTGCTAATTTTGCTATTATTTTATGCATTGCTACTCATTTCTTTTTATTCACCTTTTATTGAAAATATATTACTTTCTCATACAATATATCTTTATTACAGTTCCCCCTTGCTGTATCCCTCACAATTCCAACCCCCGACTGATCCACATCCACTTTTCATTAATTAGAAAAGAACAGGCTTCTAAGAGATAACAATCACACATTAAAAGAAAATATATTAAGATAAAGCAAAACTCAACACATTGAAGTTGGACAAGGCAAACCAAGAAAAGGAAAAGAGCCCAAGGGAAAGTATGAGAATGAGAGACCCACTCATTCACACACTTGGGAATCCAATAATTATACTAAGCTAAGACCTATATATATGCAGAGGCCCTAGTGCAGACCAGTGTAGGCCCTGTGTGAGCTGTTTCAGTGTATGTAAGATCTTATGAGCTTTGCTCCTTTAATTCAGAGGGCCTTCCTCTCCTGGTATTCCCCATCTGCTCTAGCTCTTACACTCTTTCTTCTTCCTCTTCCATGGGGTTCCCTGAGCTCTGAGAGGTGGGATTTGATGGAGAAATCTCGTTTAGAGCTCTGTCTTCCAATCTCTCTCTCAACTCATTTCTAATATCCTGACGCTGGTGATAAGCCTATTGCATTCATCCCGTCTATTTTACCATCCCTACAATTCTTTCTCTGCAAACATGATGCCACTTATTACAAACACTGAGTTTTGATAAACAATCAGTACATTCTATTAAGTGTAAATTCTTTTCCATTTCCATTATGATGTACTCTTAATCCATGGGCCCTTCAGAATTATTTCCCTAAGTTTTAATGTAATTGGAGGTTTTGTTGTTGTTATCTGTTTACTTCTGGATTAACTGAAGAACATATTCTTGCACTTACATCCTCTGAAATGAGATTAAATTTGATAATGCAACAATACAGGTTTAACCTTACAATATTTTGTTCAATCTTACATATGACTATGGATTTTTATTTTGGCTTTCCTAGTCAATATTTCTCTGTGTAGCCCTGTCTGTCCCCTGTAGATCAGGCTGTCCGCAAACTCATAGATATACACCTGCCTCTACCTCCCAAGTATTGGGATTAAAGGCTTGCGCCACCACCATCTGGCTAACTATTGATTTTTTTGTATAACTTGTTTTTTTTTATTTTTATATAACTTGTGTTCCATACAACTCATTCACCTAGAATGAACAATTTGGTGGGGTTTAGAATATACACAAAATTGAACAACCATCATGAGTTCCATCACATTTATATCCATGAACACAATATACCTATTATTAACACCCTCTCTCCATTTCCAATACTACCAACCTTAGTAAGCATGCAATCACTATGTCTTCACAGATTTTAGTGTTTTGTACATTTCATATGCTTAACATAACTTGTAACTTTTGTATTTAATATTTTGGCATCATTTCCAACGTTTGTCCACTAAGTTTATAGGATAAATCAGTACTTCATTATTTTTCATGGCTGAGTAAATTATAATTTTGATTATATTGTATTTCTTTTATTTATTCATCAGCTCATTGGCATTTAGCTGTTCTCCATTTGGAATTATTATGTATAATGTGGCTTTCAACAGGCACAGTGTTTGTGCAGACATGTTACTTCAATCTGCTGTACACACACAGGAATGAAATTGCTGAGTTGTGAGGAAACTCATGGTTTTCCTTTGGAAGATTCCCACACTTCTCTTCAAACACTTCCTCATTTTACATTATTACCAATTGTGTTTAAAAGTTTCTATACTCTTCATGTGCTGGCTACTTACTATAATCCCTACTTTGGATTCTTTCCCCTATAGAAAGAAATGATATCACACTGTGCTTCACACTTGTACTTATTTAATAGACATAGTTCAACAGTTAACAGCACTAAATACTCTTCTAGTGGATCACAGTTCAGTTCTAAGCACCCACAACAGCCTGCAAATTTAGCTCCAGGGGATCAAATTACCTTCTCATCTCTTCAGGTAGCTGCACAAACAGGGCACGTACATACATATGCAAATACACACACACACACAAACACATACACACACGCACATACACGCAAACACATACACACTAAAAGCTATCTTTAAATGGCTTTCTTTTTATTTATATATCTGAATGTATATATGCACCTCTGTGTGGATGTTTCTCAGGGCCAGAGATGGCATCAGGTTCTCTGGAACTGAGTTTGAAGCAGTAGTGAGCTGCCCAATGTGAGTACTAGAAATTGAACTTGAGTCCTCTGAAAGAGCAGTATGTACTCTTAACCCTTCAGTCATGTCTCCAGACCCATGACATGAATATAAAATTCAGTAAAAAGACAAAATTTTTCTAGGTAAAAGTTGGCTTTGGTAGTGAAAAAAACAACATATCTCTGGACACTAGGCCTACACAGATTGTGTGATTTAAGAGTGCTTCTTCTGTTCTGTGAGTAGTACGCTTTAGTTTCTCAGTTTTTTTGTTTTGTTTTGTTTTGTTTTTGAGAGGGTTTCTGTGTTTCTTTAGAGTCTGTCCTGGAACTAGCTCTTAAAGACCAGGCTGGCCTCCAACTCACAGAGATCTGCTTGCCTCTGCCTCCTGAGTGCTGAGATTAAAGGCATGCGCCACCACCACCTGGCAGTTTCTCAGTTTTCAAAGAGTATTTTTTGAAACATATTTTTTAAGATGGGATTGGTGGTGCAAGTTTTAATCTTAGCATATGGAAGGCAGAGGCAGATGGATCTCTGTGAGTTCGAGGTCAGTGGTGACTTCAGGACAACCAGAGTTATGTAATGATATCCTGTTTCAAACAATAACAAAACAAACAGACAAACAAAAAAGAAACAAAATTTAAAATTTTATGTCTGTTGATATGTCCTTTATTTATTCTCTGAGCTTTGTATCTAAAAGCCATCTCCACAGTACAACATACCCTATATCCACATTTCTTTCTAAGAGCTTTATAGATTTGGCGATAATCTTTAGAGATTTCAGATGTTTAGCTTCTGTTTTGATGATATTATAAAGAGAACAAACTCAAATGTAAACTTGGATTTTTTTTTCTAAGCCCTGGTTAGTTTGTTTTAAAACATCTCAGAGACATCCTGAAAGTCAGTGGTCCAGAGCTATGCCTTCTTGTAAGGAAGCTGAGGCAGAAAGGTCACATGTTCCCAAGGCTTGCCTCAGTTGTAAAGTGAGTTCTAGTTACTCCAGGAAACTTCACAAAACCCAGACGCAAAAAATCAAAAGAGGATTGGTGATATAGTTAAGTGGAAAGTGCTTGCCTAGCTAACACTCAAATAACCACAAATTAAATCTTCAGAGAAAGAGGGGTGAGAAGGTCAATAAATGTGTGTGTGTGTTATTTGCCTCTGACATCACCATAAAATCCCATAGTTTCACTTTCTCTTCTGTTGAATATTACAGAATGAAAACTACTTGAACTACGAGCTGAGTTTTAACGTCAAAAAGGTGATTCTTCTTTATTGTATTTTAACATAGTTTTTACTGTTCTGTGTTCATATGTTTTCATAATGGTTTTAAGAACATTTTGTTAATTTATACAAACAAAGAAGTTGGAATTTCAATAGAATTATGGAAAATCCACAGTATGATCTAGGTAGTATTGATATATCTGACCCCAAATTACTAATATTTTTACAGAGATACTTTGTGTTTTCAGTGTGTAAATCACTTACTATTTTACATTTATTCTTAACCTGTGTTTCATTTGTTGTCATTAAAAACTACTTTTCTTAATTTAAATTTTAGTTCTACTATGATTTATTTATAGAAATATATTCTATTTTTGTACAATGTGAAATCTGATCATTTTTCTGTTCATTTGTTAGCTCTTATGGTATTTCTTGGTGAATTCTTTGATATTTTCTACATAAATAATTGTCATCATCAAAGTAAAATAATATAGTGCTATCCCAATGTGGATATATTTTTTGTCTAATTTCCTAGGAAGTTGCATTTATTATATTGAGGATACTCTTTTTTAACATTTGTTCTTTTATTATCTGGTCACATGCACCATGTGTTGTTTTCTTTTTATAATATTTTATATTCTTCTGTCTTTTAGTTCTACCCAGATCACCCTCTCCTTACTCAACCAACTTCATATTCTTTTTAAACAAAATCAACTATTCCTGAGCATGCAGTCTGCCCTAAGGTGTGGTTGATATCCACATTGCGCTCCACTGAAGACAGCTGATTTCCTCTCTCCAGGCAGCAATCAAGTGAAGACAGCTTCTTGGTTAGGGCTGGACTTTGTGTTCCCTTCCCCTTTTCAGTGCTGGGATTTTTGTCTGGTTTGATCCTTTACAGGTCTTGTGTGGGATGTCACACTCTCTGTGTGCTTATGTTTTATTAGTCTTGCTGTGTTTAGAGTACAGTGTTTCCTTGTCGTCATCCACCACCTCTGGCACTAACAATCTTTCCTCCTGTTTTCCACACAGAACCCTGAGTCTGGAGGAGGAGTACAGTTCCCACATCTCATTTTGAGTTGAGTATCCCCAAGTCTCTTACTCAGTTCATGTAATCTGGTGAGTGTCTATTTTAATTTGCGCATGGCTCAAGAAGAAACTTCTCTGAAGAGGTATCTTTGTTTTATCAATTAAATATTTTAGTGATGACACTACACTAGCTGTTGCTATTGCATCAATGTCACAAAATGTATACATATTAATCGCATATTAATTAAACTCTACATCTGGGATATGCACTACCTTGATGTGGTCTGTAACTCTTTTTTTATTTCAGACACTTTTTTATTGTTATTAAAAATTTTTCCACCTCCCCTCCTTCCAATTCCCTCCCCATTCTCCCATCCCCCCTCCCCTCCCTTTCTAGTCCAAAGA
>LOJH01032732.1:2096-14591 GCA_001685095.1 Ellobius talpinus
TGGTGGCATACACCTTTAATTTCAGCACTCAGGAGGCAGAGACAGACAAATCTCTGTGAGTTCAAGGTTATTCAGGGCTACACAAGATTGATCCAATCTAAAAGAGAAAAAGAACCAAACAGTGATGGCTCAAACCTTTAATCCCAGTACTTGGGAGTCACACGTCTTTCATCCCAGTACTAGAAAGGTGGAGAAAAAAAGGATATGGCTGGGTGGAGAGAGGAACATAAAGCAGAAGAAGACAGGAGTTCAAGGGATTAAGTCTTAGGACTTGTAGAGACAGGATACTTTTTCTGTTCTAATGATTTCTTAGAGGTAAAACTTTAGTGTCTGACTGCTCCGCTTGTCTGATCTTTCAGCTTTCACTCCCTTATATCTAACTCTGTGTTTTTATTATTAAGGTCAATTAGAAATCATGCTACAGGCTGGAAATTATCTTACTTTGAGTTTGATTTCTGTATGTGTTATAGGCAATGTGTGTGGTATCTTCAGTAGCAGTTCCTTGCCATGTAGTTACATGATTATTGCTTGTTTTGCTTTGACAGTCTCTATGATCTCCCATCAATAACTCAAGGGACGTGTCCTATATATTGCACTATGATATTCATTTTATAACCTTTACTAATCCATATCTTCTAGATAAAACACTGCCCACCAAAGCTTTTGTATTTTTTGCCTTGATATTAACCATCATTACAAGGGTAAGATAATTGATAGTCCTGATTTTGACTTGCATTTCTTTGATAGAAAATTATGTTGAATATTTTTTCATATAGCAAGTATCCATTAATATTTCCCCACTCTAAAATGTCAGTTCAGGTTATTTGCTCATTTGAAATTTGAGTTTTTCTTCTATTGATTGCATTTGTTTTATATTATAGATATTAGTTCATTTCCAGATGATTAATAATTTAAAGGAATTTTTCTCTCTTTCTGAAGGCTATTTCTTCAATCTCGATTTTTGTGCAGATGTTTATATGTCATTTATTCACTGATATATATGACTATAGTTGTAAGTCTTTGTTTTCATTTTCTCTTTGCGTGAGGTCTTATTCAAAAGAGTCATGATTTATACTCATAAGTTGATTTTCTCTAGTTGTTTTACATTTTCAGGTGTTATATGCTAGTCTTTAATCTATTTGCACTTGACCCTTACAAAAATGCTACCAGGGTCAGGTTGCATTCTTCTGGATGTATAAGTCTATTATCCAAGGAACTTTAATTGCAGAAACTTTTCTTTGCCAATAAAAATGTTAATTTTGGTGTCTTGGAACACAATCAGTTGACTGTGGATGTGGGAATTTATTTATGGGAACTTGAACTTATTGTATTCATCAATATAGGCACCATGTCCTTCTTAATTTAGCCATATAGTTTGTTTTTAAAGTCAAATACTGTGATGTCTCACCTATATGTTTGTATTTTACTCTTTAGTGTCACATTTAAGGCATTATTTTTAAGCTTCTTTATTTTCCTTTCTGTGTATGAATGCTTTGTATGTATGTATACCACATGTTTGCTGGCTGGATCTGTTAGAGCTCAGTTTATGAATGGTTATGAACTATCAGGATTACAATCTAATGCATATCATCTACAAGAATATCAAGCTCTCTTCACCTTTGTTATCTTGCCATCCCCATTTGTGTCACTTTTAAAACTTGAAAACTTTAAACTCTAAAGCCTCATTCTCAGTAATGAAAAGAAAGCAGTTAAAGTATTACTGATAAATTAAAAGCAATCTTTTCACTGCGTTTGGTAATCTGAATGTTCTGCAACAATTATTTGTGAAGTCATAGAGTCTAAGTCCATTGACTTCATGGTAGATCCTGTGCAGAACATTCATCTGTGATTTAGCCCATGGTCTCATGAACAGACCACTGTTGCAGAAGACACAGGTAGTCAAGCATGTTTTTCCATCATACTGCCTCAGCAATGCAATTTTGGTGACAATGGAGTTATTAACAGGTTTCTATAACACTTCAACTGTACTGTGCATTTGATGCATAAAGACAGTCTGAGAAATCTTTGGGCAAGGAAAACTTTCAAGTCCTATTACCAAACAGCCCTTACCCAAGAGGAATCAGAAGCAAAAGTTATGAGTCTCACAGTCCCAGCGAAGTGACTTGGTTAGCGCCATATTCACCTAAATTGATTTTGTATGTCTGCTTAGACAGTTCTCAACCTTTCATCCTCCAATAACCATATCTGCCTTGGCAATTTTTTTGAAATTGTCCCTGACCCTGTTGTACCTTTTCCTATCAGAGGAATTTACATAATAGCCTCATTACGTAATAAGGATGCATGGAGAAAGAAGAGTTGCTGGAAATCGGCTGCTCCTGTCTCCAGCTGTCCAGTCCTAAGCAGGAAACCCCCTTATCTATAGGTAAGGTGAATTACTTCTCATGTCTCACATGACATGAAAATGGAATTTCTTGGCCAGTGGAAGGGTTTAGAGTCTTTACTCACATATCAAATGTCTCAAGCAATGTGGAAGCAAATAACATTTACTCTGTCCTCAAGGTCTCCCAAATTGACATATGAAGATGCTATGAGAAGGGGAATCTTTTACCTAAACATAGCACTCAACTGATAGGGAATTGACCTAGAAGTTCAGTTTCTCTTCACTCTGTCTTTTATATCTTCCTCTTAACAGAAGTTAACTCCAAGGGTCCATATCCTATTCACCTATGCTCTTTGATTAAAGAAGGCATCTAGATATTCTGTCCTCAAACACACCGTTTTAGAAATTATTCAGAATATCCAAGCAGCATGTTTGGAAACTTTGCTGCACAATCTAAAAATAAATAACTCAATAGGATATTATATTTCTCTTTTAAATTGTCAATAACATGATGATTTTTTTCTGAATTCCTTTATAGAGCTTCCAGACCCTTGTTTTTTATCCAAGAGTCTGAAAGTTAATTATAGTTATGTTAAATTTCAAAGAACTCTAGCATATAGTCCAGCTAGTTGTACAACTGCATTTAACCTTAATAACCAAATTTTATGTTAATCATGATATGAAAATCTTAGTGTTTTTCACAAAGTGATATTATAAAAGGTCCAAAAGATGGTTCTGAATGTACTGTGGCCAGTGCAAAATGTTCAAGCTCTTCCACCATTTAATGTCTTTACATTTGATGACCAACAATAATGACAAAAATCATCTGTCTTAGCTGGACAGTGTTGGCACATGCTATTAATCTTAGCACTCAGGAGGAAAAGCTAGGAGATACTCTTGTGTTCAAGGCAAGCCTAGTCTACAATGTGAGCTCCAGGACAACCAGAGATACATGGAGAAATTCTGTCTGGCAGAACAAAATAAAGCAAAAACAACTCAAAATTACTAGTCTTGCCAATACCTATGATAAAGCCTGCCTGAGATTATTTATATGGATTTCTTACCTGTTCTTTTCCTCCAACAAGGACAAACTACCATACTTTGTTAACTATCTCCTCACTAGAAGCTATAATAGTACTAATAGTCTCACTTTTGATGTGTTGCACATATAACCTTCTTCCCACAGCATGTCCAAGAATACATGCTATCATCAAAAGGTGGTCTTATATTTTGAATCTTCGTCATCTGTTCAGTCTTATTGTCAACTTTGCTATGACTACTTCTGATGAGCACTAGCCCTTTATACATTGCCCATTTTGTCACCCTGAAGCAGTTAAGAGAAATCTAAACTCCTATGAGTTCTTTGGGTGATCTCTGAGAAGACGAACTAATGGGATGTTTAACTCATTTCTCTTCTTGCTACTCTGGGCATTTTTCAGGGCTCATAATTAAACAACTGGAGTGAAGCCTTCTTTTAATCAGTTAACTTCTCTCTCTCACCAGGTCTTGAAACCTTAAAAGAGTTTTCAGATCAACTTTATACACTTCACAACCTTTATGTCTTTAGATGCAACATTAATCTAAGACTAGATTTGACTACTGCTGAGAATTGGATTTATGCTCTTTTATACAAATAATGCTTATTACATACCAACAAATTCTGTTTTGAGATTGGAACCAAAAAAAACCCATGAAACAGAAAAAAATTGAACAAGACCCCTGTTATGTATAGGCTTTTGGTTCCCTCCATCTCTGACTTCTTTCCTTGATCATGTTTTTCTCACTTATTGTCTCCATATATATGTTTTTCTTGTATGTTAAATGTTTTACTTACTGAAAATCCCAAAATGTATGATTATTCAGAATGAGAGGTGCCCTGCCAGTGCTCCAAAGTGTCACACCCCTCCTCCTTCTAGTGTTAGTAGGAATGGGATTGGCAGGGTAAGCTGACTTAAGTACTACTACTGTGCTGACCAGAGGAGAAATGCACCAATAACAAATGAGTCCTCAAATAGATCTCCAACAAAACACTTAATGCCTATGCAAAGTCCTCGGTGGAAATAGTCCTCTGAAACAGAAACATTAGTGACATACATTTTTGTTAATACACTTTTAGTTTTCATCCCATGATTGCAGGTAAAGAATCAAGTGTTCCATTTTTCCTCTCTCTACCTGACTTGGTAACATTCTACCATGTGATAATACTATTTTTAAGCAACTTTCAAGTAAACTATGTCATTAGACAACCCTGAAACATGATCAAGGCAATTAGCCACTTATGTGGCATTTTCTGTATCAGGATTTTACCCTTTTCCCTTTACATTTTTTTGCTCAAAAAACACTTAAGGATTTTTTTCATCTAACCAAGTCACCACTTCCATTACATTTCACATTCCCTTCCACAGTGTTTTATTTCCCATCAATACTTATCATTATCACATATCTAGTGTACAACACAGAGACAATGCATTTGTAAGGCTTCAGTATATGATAAAATTCTTAACATTGGTATTTGCATAATGAAAGTGTCCCCTGGTATTGAGTTATATTGACTAACTTTAAGGAATAAAGCTGTTTTATCAATGGATTAGCAGAGAAAAATCAGGTGGAAAATCTGAACAGAGATACAGAAAAAAAGTAGACAGAATCAAAGAGACACCATGTAGCTGCCATAGGAGAAAGAAGCCAGCCAGAACCTTACCCTGTAAGCCAAGGCCTTGTGGAAATATACAGATTCATAGAATTGGTGGATTCAAGACATAAGCACTTTCTAGAAATATGCCTGAGTCATTAACCCTAACATTAACCCTAACCCTAACCCTAACATTGGGTGAAATGTAGTTTCTGTGTGATTATTCGGGTCTGCATGGTCAGAAAATGAAAGATCAGTCTCCACCTACAATATGGTAAGCAAATGTGGGACAACAACATTCACACAAAAACTGAGAGAGCTTGGGAAGGAATTCTAGACAAAGAAGAACAGAAATAATCACAGCTTCGTGGTAGTTGCATTATTTTCAGATAGGTTATGTTTGCTGGTGGCAAGCAAAAGTGCAGCTCCTTTAAGATGTTTCCTGACTCAGCATTAGTGGCAAAAACTGCATGGCTTCTTTAAGCAAAGACCTCCTGGTTCATGCTGGCAGGATGAATTCTGGCTCTTTCAGGAGGTCCTGCATTTAAATGGAGTTTGTGAGCAGAATGCTACAAGTTGCTTAATAGCAACATTTGGCACCTGTGGGCCTGAGTCATTGGTAAGCAGTGTTGTAATTAATATAGTTTCTGCATGATTATTCAGGTCTCTATGGCTAGGAAATGAAAGAGCAATATCTGCCTACAATCATCTGTCTGTCCATCTATTTATCTGTCTGTGTGTCTTTTTTGTTTTCTCATACAATACCTCCCAACCACAATTTCCCCTCCCTCCACTCATCCAAGTTCCTCTCCTCCTTTCCCTCCCTCAGTTCCACTCTTCTTCCATTTCCCTTCAGAAAAGAACAGGCTTCCCAGGAATATCAACCAAATATGGCATAATAAAATAAAATAAGACTAGGCACAAACCATTGTATAAAGGCTAGACAAGACAACCTAGTAGGTGGAAAAGTGATCCAAATGCAGGGATAAGAGACAGAGACTAAAGACCCAAGAATAAGAATATAAAAACTAGATTCCAGAAATAAGACTGTAGAAAAAAAGAAATATAAATTTGTCAGACAAGGAGAATGAGAACAGTCTGTCAGCTGCTTTCTCAGCAACTTAAGGATTAACTATTCACAGTGGGTTAATCTGCTTTATACTTCCTAGCTCTATTTACAAGGCTGAAGTATCTCTGCAAACTGAGAGTTAGTCTAAGATAACACCATGGCCATCCGTGATTAACGACGGAAATGAGCTGAGTTAAATTTTGGAGGTGAATATATGTGACCTCTGGGTTATGCATTATTCTTGCCTATTTGAAACTGGGCTGCATCAAAGGAGAGAGTAAGATATTCAGTAAACACCACCTGGAAATGCCAAGGAAGGCAATAGATTATGTACAAACACTAGTTTAACTGAAAATCTCTGTTAATGAAGATTGTAAAATAAGGCAATCATATCTGAGTTTTACCTTGAGATTGTAAAAATTCCTTTGTTCAGACATACTGCTTGGTGCCCCTTACTATAAAAATGTGGGTTCAAAAACCAGCCTTTGCCAAAGCCTTACAAAATCCATTTCTGGCTGTGGTCTCAGCTAGCTGATAAGCTTTTGTGCCCCATGGTTATTTACTCTTGTTAAATTTTTTTTCCTGAAATAAAATTTGCTTCTAGTTTATTAGGCTTTTGTGGTCTGTCTCTATCTTTGCACAATCCCCATGGACCCAACAGAGACATCCCCACTTCCACAAAGTCAGGGGGCCACAAAGACCCCAAGCTCACAACCATAGCATATAGTCAAAGAATTTTATGCAGATCCATAAAACCTTGGTGATTACTGCTTCAGTGTCTGTGTTCTCCTATGAGCTCTGATTTACTGACTCTGTGGGTCAAGTTCTATGGACATTCTTTGACACTCTGACTCTTAGAATTCTTCCTCCCCTTTTTCTTATGGACCCTGGAATTCTGAGGGAAGGAACCCAGTGGTGGTCTCCAGTTTGGGCTCTCGATTTGCCTAATGTTTGGCTTTGGATTTCTGCATTTGCTCTCACCTACTACTGGAGGAAACTTCTCTGATGACAGTTGAATTGAGCACTGACCTATGAGTATAGTATAAGAAGCCTTTTATTACTTTTTTCTAACATGTCTCTGGGCTTTCTAGCCTCTGGTTTCTGTTCATCTAGGTAGCTTCAACCATGTGCTCCCTTTCATAGTGTGGGCCATAAGTTAGACTACTCAATTGTTGATCATTCTCTCAAGTTCTGCTTGTCCATTCTCCTCACACATTTTGCAGGCAGGATAGATTATAGGCTAAGCATTTTGTATCTGGAATGTTTTCCCACTTCCAACAATGTAAGTTTCTTGGTTAGAGAAGATGGCTTGTCCAAGCTCCTTATTCTCCACAACTAGGAGGCCTCAATAGGGTTATTCTAGAATGTTGGGAGTTTATACTGTGTTAGGTTTCCACATAATCATACAAATGCCCTCCAATATATCTTTTCTTCTGGCACTCATTCCCTCCATGCCATCCCTCCTGATCCCTTCTTTTCCCATTACCAGTCTTGCCACAAAAGTATTTTATTTTCCCTTCCAGGAAGATGCATGTGTCCCCCTTCGAGCCATCTTGTTACTTAACCTTTCTGGGTCAATGGGTTGTATTGTAAATATCATTTATTTAATAGCTAATATTTACTAATAAGTGAATACATACCATGTTTGTCTTTCTGGGTCTGGGTTTCCTCACTCACAGTATTTTCTTCCTAGTTCCATCAATTCTCTTGCAATGTTCATAGTTTTATAAAACAAATGGAGTTAACAGATATCTACAGAATAATCCACCCAAACTCAAAAGAATAACTATTCTCAGTACCTCATGTAACTTTCTCCAAAACTGACCACATGAAGCATGATCAATAAAATGTCAGAAACAGAAATTGGGATTCAACCTGAAGGTCAGAGAAGCCAAACAGTTGTCCACTGGCTCTTACCTTGACCTCAGTCTGAAATGGCGATCCTGCCTTCAGAAAACTCAGAATAAGACTAAAACTGAGATCTGTCTTCTCCCACCTTATAATCATCTCTGATTCTGGAATTAAAGGCATGTACCGATACTACCTGGTTTCTATGGCAAGTTAGTATGACTACTGGGATTAAAGATTTGTGTCATTGTTGCCTGGTCTATAAGGCTGCCCAGTGTTGCTGCTTTACTTGTTTTATGCTTAGGCAAACTTTTTTTATTAAAATAGAAATGAAATGTCACTACGGACCACATATTCAGCCACAAAACAAATAATCAAATACAAGAAAACTGAAATAATTCCCTGCATTCTATCAGGTCACCATGGATTTCAGCAACAACAGAAACTACAGAAAGCTCACAAACTCATGAAAACTGAACAGTTCTTTACTGAATAACTAATGGGTCAAAGCTGAAATGAATAAAGAAATAAAATGGTTTCTAAAACACAATGAAAATAAATATACGTCATACCCAAATTTATGGACAGAATAAAAGTGACGCTAAGAGGAAAGTTCCTATCATTAAATGTCTACATGAGGAAATTAGAGAGATCTCATATTAGCAACTTAAAATTGCAACTGAAAGATTTAGTACAAAAAGAAAACACACTCAAGAGGAGTAGATTACAGGAAATAATCAATGGGTGCTGATATCAATAAAATAGAAACAAAAAGAACAATAAAATGATTCAATGAAACAGAGTTTATTTCTTGAGAAATACAAGATAGACAAACCTTTATCCACACTGACTAAAAGACACAGAGAGAATATTAAAATTAACAAAATCAGAAACAAAAGGGTAACATAACAATAGTCACCAAGAAAATTCAAAGAATCCTTAGGTGATAGTTAAAAACCTGTATTTCATAAAATTGAAAAAACCCTTTAATTATGTAAGATGAAAATAAATAAACATAAATGTGTATAGAGCCAGAGAAATTAAAATTGTCTCCTACCTTCTACATGTACCCCAGTGTACTTGAACACTTCCATTCCACTATCCCCCACCTGCCCAAATACAGAAAATTGAAAAGAAAAATAAAGAAAACAGATTAACTCAAGACTCTGTGATAGAGCAACAGGGTACATTTTGGAATCTTCACTGTCTGTGGTTTAAATATTCAATCTTAAGTCAAATCTATATTTAACATTATGAAAGACAGTTAAACAGCTCTCTGATATGGATGTATATGAATATTTAATTGCTTTAGACATTATTATTCAATATGTTTATTTACCTAAGAATACATTATAGTCATTGTACTTGAGAGAGAAATGCTTGAACAACAGGTATGTAAGTGACAGACACTCATTAAGTAAATAATAAATTATTTAAGGTAATTTCATCAAATATTCCTTAAAGGTTTTCTAGGACAACTTGATCTTGATGTGTTCAGAGGAAAAAATCATTAGCAATTCAATGACACATAATAAAAGAATCCAAACTTCTGTGGTAATCTTATTTTAACTCTGAAATCTCTCAGTGCGTGTCCTGGGAATCTGGTTTTAATTTGGGTTCTTCCTTTCTTTGTGTCCCACCGTTTTCAAAAGACAATATTGCAAACATCACACAAAGTACTTAGATGTAACAAATGACAGAAAAATATTTCTTTGGATTTTAACATTCACAATAACATAGTCTTGAATGCAGTTCAGTGTTATAGAGATTATTTCAAGGTGATCCATGGGAATAGCAGAAAAAAAGGTAGTATTACTCAAATTACCAAATTGTGAGAATGAATCCTTAATAACAGATCTTGTTATAGCATAAAATTTTCTATTTAATGTTAAATGTCTCAATTGTGTTTTAACAATCCTACCTATTTATATAACCATCTATCCATTGGTTTCCATACCCACAGCTATATATCTATCCTAAAATGTTCTGGAACTAAGTACATTTACAATTATCTGTTTCATGAAATTCATCATGGATCAGGTAAACCTGAATCAGTTTTTTTCAGAAATGCTTGGGATATTAGTCATCACATAAGAATTCTTCTTTTATCTGTGTAGATGACAATATACATGTGTGTGTCCTTTGACTTTAGGTGGAGGGAATCTTAAGGTTTGGGTGGTTATAGATTCTGTATTTTAGCATCCCCTCCTCATTTCATCCCTTTCAAACTAGTGAGAGGTCATGAGGTTAAATCTTTAAAGCTAAAGCTATATCTTTAAAAATAGCATGATTTCAAAAAGCAAGTTTTTAGATGTTTTCTAACAGTACTGTAATATTAGCATAACTATTTTGGCTAGGTGACAGACACTGTCAACAGAAAACCAACCGAGCAATCCATTGAAAACTGCTGATGGATTGTGTTCTAAACAAAAGCTGAAATCAACAACAGAAAGCAAGCTTTGAAAATGTCTGCATGGCAAAATTTAGCTTCTCAGTTTTTTGGTAAACTATTCTTTAATACACAGAAAATGGTCAGATGGTATACCATTTGAATCTATATATTTAGTTGCTCAGATATCTGTGTGCTGTGTTACTATTTCAGGGTTGTGATATTTGATTGACCTAGAATAACCATGCATACTTTTTAAGGGAAAATGTTTCTTAATTATTGTATGTATTGTTTAATAATGAAATTAGGTTAATTGACACATCCACCATCTTAAATTATTTTCAATAATTTAGAGTGATTAAGTGCAGAGTCAACTATTTATTTTACCATATACTGTATTCATCATGCAGTACCATACTGATGGTGTAGTAGAAACCAGAAGGCTTGAACCAGACCAAAGACTCTACACTGAACACTTGCAAGTAAAGATATATGGAAAAAAGGGTTTCCTACGTGACTTACTGTGCCACACTACATTTTCCATAAAGTGATTAATGGTAATTTTTTTAATTTATCTTCTCTGAAATTTTATTTTATTTTGGGGGAGGGTGGTTGCAAGGGCAGAGGGCGGATACAGACAGGGAAATGAATGGGTTAGACATACATGATGTGAAAGGCACAAATAATAAATAAAAAGAAAAGTTTAAAAAATCCTTGTGTGTCATTCAAATATTTATGCTTTAAGTTCTTGTTTTAAGTTTTGAGGCTGCATCATTGCCACTTGATAGAGTCTGAGAATGGAGAAGGGATAAGTGGTCTCCCAGTATCACACTGCTAGCCTAGAATGGAGAAGGGAATGGAAACCCAAGGCTCATAATTAACATACCCTCCATCATGAAAACAGTCTTAAAGAAGAAACAACAAAGTGTTACTATTAAGTTTTATAGTTTGAGAGTCTTATGGCAATTTCTGAAGCCAGAAACAGCTTACTCTCACATTACCAGGCTTCCATTTTCAATTCCTCCTCTGACTTGTCTCTTTTCTCCAGTGTTTGACTTTCAGGAGGAAAATAAAAATAACCTTTCAAAAATTTCTATGAATATTATGTGGAGAAACAGCTTTCTGTAGTTCCAGGTATAAGTTTTACAGAATTTAAAATGAAATCTGTCAGTATATGTTGACTAACAGTGAGGCATATATCATTTTGGTGTGGGATGCTGATAAAGGAAAACGTTATGCCTGTGCAGGGGCCGAGTTTATATGATATTTTTCTGATCTCTCTCAGTTCTACCCTGAATCTAAAACAGCTGTGAAAAAAAACAGTCTTATGATAAAAGTACCCCTTTGAATATTCAATGGCTAGGTTACAGCTTAAAATTAATCCTCATATGAATACAATCTGCCCATTTAAATCTTTACCTAGAATTTCAGAGGCTATGCATGTAAAACATTTTATTTCTTTAATTCACTTTGTTGTAGCCAGATTTACCTTTCTCATTATTTTAGGTTTTGAATTTTATGATAATATTTTGTTTGTCACTTTGTAAATTATTAGAACCCCAAAATTTTATGTATTTGAAAGCCATGGCCATTTTTGTTTTGGCGGGATTTTTTTGGAATGAAATTTATTGCAAAATGAAAATATGACATGCTTTCTTCTCACATAGCAAAGAAAGGTAGAGAACATTTTACAATATAATGCTATTATTGTTAAGGGCAATAACATGAAGAATTGTTTTACCTAATTAGAGATTTTTTTGTTTTATGGAGTTTTAGAGTCATAATAAAACATTCATAATTTATATTCATCATCTTCATATACTATCCCATTAAAATAGTACTGAAATTCCTATTTTCAGAAAGCTTGATAGTTTTGTGAGACAAGAAGCATATTAATATCCTATTATTTTTCTTCTTCAGAATAGATGCAAAATCATGAAGAGTGCACAGTTACTTATTTTCATAAATAACTGGATAACTCCATATCCTAATCTCATTCAAATGAAACATATATAAATAGATGAACATATTTTCAGTAACTATATGGTTTAATCATAGTATTTATCACAAATTTCTAAGATATATGTCTATAGAAGTGTCTTAGTGGTGTGTCTTAGTTTTTTTCCCCTGAGATAAACATTAAGATCTAAAACAACTTGAGGAGAAAAGGATGTATTTCCTTACAGCTCACAGTCTGTACTGAAGGGAAGATGAGC
>LOJH01032733.1:1477-16473 GCA_001685095.1 Ellobius talpinus
TCTCTCTCTCTCTCTCTCTCTCTCTCTCTCTCTCTCTCTCTCTCTTCTTCCTTGAGTCAGAATCTCATAGAGCCCAGGTTAGCTTTCAACTTTGTCTGTAGTTACCTTGAATGGTGCTCCTCCCTCTCCCTCCTGAATGCTGGGATTACAGGCACATATCATCTAGCCTTGTTTATCCAGTAGTTCAGACTGTATCCAGTGCTTTGTGCGTGCTAGACAAACGCTCTGCCAGCTGAGCTATACTTTACTTCTCTCAAAATAGTTTCCCATTATTGCTTTCCTTCTTCTGGTAAAGTAATTGTATTAGTGACAGCTTTATATGTTTTAAATTAAATATCATTTTAAAAGAAGCAAACTAACTGATCAAATCAGAAGAAAAAATTCTTTACCGAAACTTTTTTTTGGCCTATTGTTCTTGGTTGAAGTAAACCAGTTCTAGGTCACAGAAACATGCAGTCCCATTCCTGTAATTTGGGGTGTTCAGCATCATTAAAGTAGCTGGGGGGGTTACTGTGGAAGTCACTGATGGACAGTATCTCCCTAGGGTGTTGTAGACATTAGTCTCACCTATCAGGAGATAAGGTCAGTTAGTAGTAGTTTAATTTCTAAATGAATGTAAGTTCAATGTGGGCACATCTTTTGCAGGATAAATTTCATTCATTTCACTAAGCTCATAATCCTCAGTATATCTAAATGGCAAGAATAACACTGTGGGGCTCCAGGTTCATAACCTTTGGTCTGGATTCAGTTTCAAAACCTCGTTTCTTGGCTGCTGCTTTGGAATCATAAGAAAAGGTCGTGGGTCTCAGTGGTGGCTATGGAGAAATCACAACTTAAAAACAAAACCTTTGGACCTTTCGAAGAACTGCAGCAAGCCAGGGCTTTGGTGCAGGGGTGCTAGCCCCTGGATGGTGGAGGGTGGAGGCAGACCTGACTGACAATGGACGGTGCTTTCCTAATCTCTGCTTCCCGAAACAAAGGATTCTTGTACCAGCTGTTTGTGGAGATGAATGGGTGAACTTCTAGTCAGCAGTGTTTGTGACTCTGGAGAACCTATGGATACTAATATGACGGGCAGAGCGGTCAATGTTCTTACTTAGAATTGACAAGAGGTTATTTTACTGGCTTAAAATGAACTGAGCACCTGCCACGAGCCAGATACTGTGATGGGTACTAGGTGTTGGAAGCAGCACTGAGTCTCATAGAGCTTGTAGACCCGTCATTCAGACAAACGGGAGAGCATCACGTTACTAGGGTAACAGGCATTTGGTAAAAGCTGTGTTAGTGACTGTACACATTGAGACTGGCCCAAACTCAAATTTCTTCATTTAAGATAGTAACTATCTTATAAGATGGCAATGGGGATTAACTGAGGCCATGCGGTTTGACTCTTTTTATACTGTTGGCAAATACCAAGCTCTCAGCGTTTAATGTCGTCACACAGGTTCACATACTTATTGAAGACTGGATGTGGGTACACACAGAAAGAGTGAATTAGTCAATTTAAGGGAGGGACATCAAATGTCTCTTTCAGGAGACATTTAAAGACCTAGAGGATGAATAGGAAAGTCAGTCAGGAGTGGACATTACCCCCAACAATGGGTGCAGAGACAATTGGCTGGAGAAATTATCTGGGAAATTGAGGCTACATCAAAAAAAATGCTAGTGAATGACTGTAGGGGCATCTACTGTTTTCATGGTGGGAGCGTTTTCACTATGCCTAATTGTAACTACCAACTATTAAAGTATTGGCTCACCAAATTCCTGTATTGAAACAAGACAAAACAAAACAAAACATCTCTCTGGCCATTTTACATGACATCTGTAATACCACAGTTTCTGGGTTAAGGAATTGTGCTGATGGTAAGTCACAAGCCATTGATGTGCTTTCAGCCAGGTAGACAGAGCATTAGATGAGACTCTTGAAAAGATAACTCTGTCTTCAGAGAAGAAAGAGAGCCAGTTGGTGGCAATGATCCAGACCAAAAATGAAAGTAAGTGGTAATCATGGCCATGAGGGAGTTTGGGGTGGGTGGATTTAGATAATAATAGTAGTAACTTGATGTGGCCGTTTAGGTAAGAAGCGTGTGCAGAAGTCAGTCTGAGTGTAGAGCTTGGCCAACATGGATGATATAAGCACCATTCTCCAATAGGGCATCTCAAGACACACACTAGCGTATAATTTTGAGCTCACGAGATTTACCTCTTTACCTACGTTATACTTCTGAAAGGCTGCTGCCAGCTCTTTGTGTCTCTGGCCAGAGACAGATGTGGAAGACATATAAAGATTTGAAAATGGTAACCAATGCTTAGTTAGCATCTAGGCTTATAGGGAGAACCTGCGACTGAACCCATCCTATAAAGGCCTGGGCCAAGGAAAAGATGTAAAGAAGAAGTGCAGTTGTGCTGTTAGGGGGTGTTCTGCAAGTCAGAGTGAGCTTCTAAAGGAAGCAACACTCAGTGGCCTTAAACACTCAAGGAGAGTCAACCAAGAATGAGAGGCAGCTGATGTATTTTAAATAGTGTCCTTGGTAAGCACAGAGATAGCGAAATGTGAACTGTAGTCAATGGAGGGAAGTGGGACAGTCTCTAGAGAAGATTCCCAAAAAGGATGGGCAAGGAGTGTAAAAAAGTGTTTAACACCATTAGTCATCAGAGATGCAGCAATCAAGACTACACAGACAGCACCTCAACTCACTGAGTATGGTTAGTCACAATGGCACAGTTAAAAAAATGCTGGCAAGGAGAAGAAGGAAAGGAACCTGCATATCAGCTCTGGGTATAGTCCCCCAGGAAGTGGACTCTGCATGTGGAAGAGATAACTACATGCCTGTGATTATGGTGGCACTGTCAACAATTGCCATTTGCTGCAATGTGACTGAAACCAGGGAGTGGTATGCTAATGTAAGCCAGACCCAGAAAGACAGGTACCACATGCTCGACCTCATCTATAGAAGCCCAAAACATTAACCAGCCATACCCAGGAATGAAGTTGCCTGACAAGAAAGAACTTATGGGAAGAAAGATTTCTTTTGGCTCCCTGTTGGAGATAGAGTCTATAGGGATAGGAGAAGAATGGTGGAGGGAGGGACTCCTGGCTGCGGCAGTAGGACCATGAGGCTGCTTGCTCACGTTTCTGCAGACGAGAAGTTGAGACAGAGTGAAAAATTGAGCTGAGCTATAAACCTCAAGGGCTGTTTGCCAGTGACCCACTTCCTCTGGCTAGGCTCTACCTTCTAAAGGTTCCACAAGCTCCCCAAATACTGTCACCACTGGGGAACCAAGTGTTCAAACACATGAACCTGTAGGGATCAATCTTCATTCAAACCATAACACTATGATGGATATTTGGGGTAATCTAGGCATCTTGGCTACCAGTAGTAACAGTTTCACACATCTGACTTCCAAAGACCACTTCAACTACATTATCACACTGTGTTTCCAAATATCTATAGCATACACACACACACACACACACACACACACACACACGGAACGTTCCTATTATTAAGGGGATATAACAAACAAATTTTTAAAAAGATAAAACACACTAAGGGAACTGGACAAAAGATCTGAATAAGCAATTGAAAGACAACAGGAATGACCAAGAGACATGTGGCCAAATGCTGAATCTCATGAACAGTATATGAGACACTTTTCTTCTATTTTATTTGGAAAGATTTGAACCAAAAGTGCTAAACCAGTATTCAAATCTATTTTAATGAAGCACTAGGTAGTTATTTAAAGAATGAGATCTATTTCCTCAATATATTGCTAATAAGAAAAAAAGGTCAAGTTTCAGTGTGATATTTCCATTTATAAAGACTATACAGAATCATATATGCTCTAAAGGTAGGAGCATGCTTGGCAGAACATGAAGGAAATTGCTGCGAAGTCTAACTCTGGTGAAGAGTTGGACCATGGAAGGTTAGACCAATGAAGGGCTGGAAGGATGGCTCAGAAGAGTAGGACCCTGGGCCAATTCTCTGCACCTCCATGGCAGCTCACAATATCTGTAACTCCAGTCCTAGGAGATCCAATGCTCTCTTCTGGATCCTGGAGCCACCAGGCACATACACACACCTGTTTCAGGCAAAACATGCGAGCACACAAATATAAATATAAACAAAATTTAAGAATATTGGTGCTGGAATGACAGCTCAGTGGTTAAGGGTGCTTGCTGCTCTTGTAGAACACCTAAGTTCAGTTCCTTGCACCCATGTTGAGAGGATCACAGCCATCTGTAACTCCAGCTCTAGGGGATCTGACATCATCTTCTGGCTTCTGAGAGCACATACACTCATGTACACATATCCACAAGCAAATATACACATACACATAAATAGATATAAAATGAACCTTGGGGTATTTTCTTGCAGAAACATTTTAACATACAAAGTACAAAGGACAATGTTTTGGCTCTATTTCAATTTACTCATCAACCAAACTTAACAATGGTTAGCATTATTTGATGATACTATCGGTTTTCATTCAGAGAAAAATAACCATCTAAGTGTATTTTTATTTAATATCCAAAATCAACCCAACTCAACAAAAGTGACCTGCAGCTGTGGGTCATTAGGCTAACCTTTGAAGTAGGAAGAGGCTTTGGGAGCTACTTGAGCACAGGCGTCTCTAAACTGTCAGCTGCATAGCTAGAGGGACAGAACACCCTGTCTGGATACCACAGAATAATTCTTGATTAGAAGAGTGATGTCAAAGGAAGACCACCTGCTCTGTAGGGCCAGTGTAGCATCCTTACCACCCACGCCCCAGCCTGTGTTTTGGAAGCAACAACTTGATTTACTTGGAGCTTAACTTTCATCTCTTAATTCAGCCTTGCTCCAGTTCTCAAGAGAGCCCAAAGCTGAGAAAGCACAGCCTTCCTCTTTTTCAATTGGGTGTGCATTGGATAGCCAAATTCTTGTCACAAGATGTTAGCCTGGTCCCATCGGGATGCATCTTGTTAGAAATTCAAAGTTGTTTGAAAAATATGTAGATATTCAATTCCTACTTAGAGTGAAGCATCAGATTCCAAGGACTGAAAGTGAAGATGCTCGCCCCGGCAAGAATACGTTCATTTTCCAGCCATCGCTAACAGTAGACATCTTGGCCAGACTCTGTGGTAGAGTCGGGTGATAAACATGTCCAGTATTTGGCCTTCTGAATCTCCTGAAATCTAGAATGAAGGGTCCAGTTTGCCCTGCTCTGTCTGCCAGGCCATCCTTTCCTACGTTATCTATCTGCTCTTTATCTCACGCTTCAGACTTGGTCCACAATTCATTGTCTTTGATAGACAACACTTAGAATTTACTGTGTCCTCTGTTAAGAATTTCCTGATCTTGTCTACCTGTCCACCTGCAATTCTCAGGGCACCAGTCATCACTGTGGACTGACTTCCCAAGACCAGAGCAGGTTCTGTGCATATCACAGATTCCTACCTGTTTGCTTCTCTTTGGGGATTATAGTGAAACATTATTATTGTTATTATTATTATTATTGTGTCTGTGTGTGTGAGGGGAGGGTGAAAGTGGGGGAGACATGTGCCAGGGTGTGGAGAGACTAACTTTGTAGAGATGGTTCTTTCCCTCTACCTTTATGTTCTGAAGATCAAACTCAGGTTCCCACAGCAAGTGCCTTTTCACCCATTGAGCTACCTTGCCGGGCTCGGATGCTCTTACTAAACCTTAATAAATATGTGCTGAGTGAAAAATCACAATGAATCAGCAGCTGAGGAAGTGAGAGAAAACCTGGATCCTGCCTTCTTTTAGAAATTTCATCACTTTCTTTCCCAAAGGCGGGTTTGGGAGCCAGAAGCTGATGTCTGAGTGATTGCTGTAGTCCCCTGGCTCCAAAGAGCATAATTCAGGAAGCAAATATTTTCAGTAAATTATAGCAAGAAGCAAAATGTTCTTATGCAGGCTCATTTCTTGTCTTCTTGCTGTTCATCAACAAAGGAGACTTTTTCTCCGAGTAGGCATTATGATATATTATTTTTTAATTTTTTATGATATATTATTATCTTCACTGTTAGTCTTTCTGCGAATTGAGACACTTACAGGTAACAAGCAAGAAAAAAAAGTCCCCTTGGGAAATTGACTTCAGAGAAAAATTCCAACACCCATTGTTTTTCTTGATTTCTTTTTGGCAAGGGTTCCAAATTCTGGCTGTCTTTGCATAGTTTGAGTTTACTCCAATAGGAAAGGAGATTCCATCTTTATTTATAGCTCCTGCTGACAGCCCCCAGCATGGATGGGAGCCCAGGATTTCTGGAGCCAGCCTTGGCATCTGAGATTTCTGGATGTAGGAGTCCAAAAGGTTCCTGTAAGCCTTCCTGAGTGAGGACTCCGTGCTGCTGCCTTCCCCAACAACAGAACGGCCCACAGGGCTTCTTCATAGTGTACTTTGTAACAAAGCTTAAATTCTCCTTAGCATTAGTGATTCTGCTAATAGACAACAAACCTCACTGGTTGGAACATCAGCCTGCCTGTTTCAACTTCAAAGAATCTAAACTATTATCCATGTACATGGTATACCAAGGATGACATCATTTATGCCTTACATCACACCTCAGGGTGGGTGTTCTGATATGCCCTACTGTATAGATGATGGGTTAGAGTTTTAGAGAGGCTAGCATGCAGTCAAAAACAACATATTCCACTAAATCAATAGAGGTAGCATGTGCCAATGTAAACTGTCAATCAAAAGTATGTAAGCCTTCATTTCTTTCTGTTTTGATTGTGAAGGTTGGGATATTACCATTTGTCTCAAGCACCTGTCCCCATGATTTGCCAGCAGTAATGGACTTCTATTACTGTTAATATGGTGACCTGGAATTTTAAGCTAAATTTTGAGCTAAACCCTTTCTTAAGCTGTTTTTTTCCCTTGGGGTATTTTATCACAAAAACAGAAATATAACTAGATTACGTTATCTTTCCTGTTTCCTTCTAAGCCTTGCAAAAGGGCCTGGCTATAGACAGTGTTCACAAGATGCTGTCAATGACTACAACATAACTCCTGCACCTAAGGCTCAGGGAACATTGCTGAAGAGGGGGCAGAAAGACTTTAAGAGTCAGGAGGAGAAACTTTGCTGTGAGATTGTCTCCTGGTAATGTCAGAAGATACAGCTACAAAGTCTCACCAACATGACTATCTGATCATGAGCTGAACAAGAATAACAATAGACATGCTAAAATGGACTGGGGAAAGAGAGCCATTAGGCCTCAACCCTACACGGAGAACTACAGGCAACTAAGCAATGTTGAGAGTGGGAGAAAGACTTATCCAGTGAAGATCCCGCCAATTGGCTGTCCAGTGCTAAATGGTCCTCCTGAGAGCATACATAAAAGCAGCATTATAGGGACTATGTTGTGTTTATATATTTAGGAATATATATGTATACAAATATATTTGTAGTGAAAATTAATGAAAAATGAGGCCATGAGTTTGAAAAAGAACAAGGAGAAAAATGGAGAAAAGGGAAGGGGGCATAATATACTTATATTAATTTCAATGAATAAAAGAATTAATTTAAAAGGTTCTGTAAATAGTTGAAATCAAAATCTGGGTTTATCTAAACTACTCTTCCTTCACAAAATTTCTCCAAAGTGATTGACATGTTAATGCCCTTAGTTAATGATAGCTATAATTGTTACTGTGGGGATTACAAAATGTCTCTGGATTAGTGAATAATAATCCAGAATAATGCAAATACTACATCCATGTTTTTGATGAAAGAAATACTATTTTTCTCACATAGTCAGGATATTGCAAAAGAAAAAAATACTATTTTTTAATAATAAAAACCTGAGTTAGATTATGTGACTGCATGCAAGTGTGTGTGTGTGTGAGAGAGAGTAAGCCTCATATTTTAAAGCTATCATATTTTATACAATATTTTATTTTTCTTGATGGATCACAGACATGAAAAGAATCATTAAGTCAACTTAAAAATGTCTTGTATATGCATGTGTGAATGGTGGTATGCATGAGTCATATGTCAGTGTGTGCATGTGTCATAGTGCGCTGTAGAGGTCACCGTGTGTCACAGTGTGCATGTGTCACAGTGCACGTAGAGGCAAGAAGACAACCATGGGTGTCAGTCTTCACCATCAACCTTGTTTTGAAGCAGGGTCTCTTGTCACGCACCCACTGTGCATACAGATTAACTGGCCACTGACTTCAGGGATTCTCCGATCTCTCCTTCCCATGAGCGGTAGGAGTGCTGGAGTTACAGACAGGAGCTACCATGTTGTTTTAAAGTGTAGGTTCTGGGGATTTGATCTCAAGCCCTCATGCTTGTGTGGTAAAACTTTAGCACTGAACCATCTCCCTAGTCCTGTGATGACAGCGTTTATATATTTTAAGCACTCAGTAATCCCTAAACCCCACCTCCATCCCCCATGCCCTTTAAAGTAGATAGAGTAGATAAATAAAAGAAGCATACATATAGACAGGTAGATAGAGATGCATAAGGTTTCTGATAGTACCTAGAACAATTGCATATTATCTCGACTGATGGCAGAATCACTCACTCCAGTTCTCATCCATCTTTTCATATCAAGAGACACCTAAAAAACTGATGCAGAGTAACTCATGATCCAAATTCATGGCCCCTGATCCATAATTTCAATAAGCTTTCTTAAAATCCATGAACTTTTACCAAACTGGATTTATCTTTAGATGACGGGTAATATTTATCTAGCAACAATACTCATCACATGATAAGATCATTATGGAAATCTGCAAGAAAGCCAACTCTTCATTTTGACATTTTCTACATTTTAATGTTTTACCACTCACCTGCATTTTAACAATCTCTAAAATCAAGATGTCTTCTAACCAATATTTTATGAAAACAGTTTCTCCTTTTATTTTCTTACAGGATGTTATTAAAGTCATGCTATCTTTCCATCCGTGGCAACTGAAGATCAAGAAAGAGTAGTATTTATAAGAAAAGTGATAGACAGCTTTATAATCTGAGCATATTAAAAGTTGCAAAAATGATAAGGAAACACGAAGATCTTGAAGCATAAAGGCAAAGATCATGAAACTTCAGTTCACATACGAAAATATAATTAGGCAGCAAGACAAGTAACCTTGCTAGGACTTAGATGAACACAAATGAAAATAAACAAACAAAAAAACCCCCACCTTTTTGTTGTCCAAATTTGCAAATGATTGTTTCTTTAAAATCCTCTGATAATTAGTGTGAAATACAAAGAGTGTCCTATCAGGGGTTGTTATGGAAATTGATGCAAAATTTCTGGGTAGCAATTTGGCAGTATAGATCAAAATCTTGCAAATGTTCACATCTTATTTATTCTCTTGAGAATACATTATGAGAGAACAATCAGAAAGTGGTCTAAATACATTTTCCAACTAAGAACTATAAAAATAGATGAATAGAGTTTACATAATTTCAGTTATACAGTGAATCAAGAAAAATTATAATAAATATATCAATAAATTAATAAGATTTTATTACTGTTAGTGTCCATTTGTGATTACTAGGTAAACCAACATACATTATTTTAATAATTGGATAAAAATTTAAAATACAGAGAAAAATGACTATCCAATATTTTGTCAAAATTCCCATTTCTACCTGATAGAAGAGAAAGAAGTTACTCATTACAAAGTCTGATCATAAAGTATATTTATATGCCAGAAATTATGCATGTAGATTTTATACATATTTTTGGAGTATATCCTAGGCAAAATATTTCAAGTTTTCTTGGATTTTGAAGGCTTAACAGTACTGGTCTTTGCATTTAAAATATGGGAGTGAGTTGTTCTGAAGCTAAGTTTTATGAGCACTTCCATCCTTTTGGCACACTGGCAGCTCACTGGTTAAATTCACCCCACAAGCTTCACCTTCCTGAATGAGGAAGTGTTTGGTGTCCCCACTAAATATGGGACTAGTCAGCTCTTTATTATCTCCTGCAAATAATAGTCGGATGCCATTATTATCATATAAACTTCTATCCAAAAGCCAACGAGATTTTAAGCTGCTAATGAATGGTTATATAATAAGAATATCGCAAAATTCCCTTTTTAATTGGATGCCAGTATTTTAGTTCAATATTGCATCTTACAGAGCAGCCTCCTGGAGAGCTTGGCTGAGTTCTTAAATGTTAATGTTGTCTAAATTTTGAGACCATCATCCATTTTGATCATCCCCTCCCGGATCGACTTCTCCCAGACCTCACCATCTCCCCTTCCAGTTTCAGGTTCTCTTTTCCTTTTTTCTCCTTTATAACTCACTGAGCACAGTTAGTGCTGCCATATTCAGCATGGGTGTGGGGCCACTCATTGAGCATGGGCAACCCATAAGGGCCACAGCATTGAAGAGCACTGACTCTCCTTCCTCCAGGAGCCACCAGTTGTCCTGGCTGATTTTTAGTCTCCCTACTTCTCCACTTCACCTTGCAATCTTATTCTTATATATATATATCCCAAATCACAAGAGTCCTTTGCTTATGTCTTTGATATTAGAAAAAAGAAAATCAAACAATTAAATGTATCCTACATCTATGCACTATATTTCTCCTCTATTTTAATAACTTCTTTCTTGTTCTATTTATTGTTTAACATATTTGCCTTTGGTATTTTACTTAGGTATACTGACAGAAGGATATCATTTAGGAACCTCTAGTATCTCATAAACTAGTGAGCTGGTAGGACACGTGGGCAGATAGCCTGCATGTGATATAAGAGGAAGATTTAACTTTCCCTTTAGTCAAAACAAGTACTGAGAGTACAGCATTAGCCAGAGAGATTTCTGGGAGAAAGGAGGTGATGACACACAGGCGTTAATGTCAGCTCTGATTTGGAAGAGAGTGGAAAGAAATGGGCTTCCACTTACTAGTAATCTCACAGTACTAGGACCCTCCTCAAAACTCCCCACATCCCTTTCTCAAACCAGCCAAATGAACCTCTCCTCTAGTAGGCATGGGGTTCCCCTTGGTGAGTCTGATGCTACCCTATGATGTAATAGCCATAAAACTCTCGCATGGAAAGTGCAGGACGGCATCAGGTGAATCTTTGTGGGTTCCGTTTTTTTCCCTTGCAACACCTCAGCACTTTCCCGCTGTTCACAACTTTGGTTTAGACTACGGATGTCATTATTGTCACCATCTCTAATGCAGATGACACAGGGGAGATGCCTCTAAGATGCCCCGTGTCTTTTGTAAATTGCAGAGTTAATGTTCCCCTCAAAGGGTTTCTTTTGCTTTCTTTGTAACTTGTCTTCTTGAGAAAAACAATGCTGTGGTCTGATTTGTTATTGCTTGGTTGATAGAAGTCTGTGATTCTCCCTTCTCAGATCTAAAATAGCCCACTCTCTTGCTCCAGGCTATTGCATATGTTCTTTCTCCATCTTCAGTCGACTCGTTCACACTCAGTTATCACATTTAGAGAAACAGTCAAACTTTACATGTACGAGATCCCAGAAAATGGAACTCCCACACATTCTGTCCTAGAAAGCTTTGGAGGACTGGAGAAAAAAGAAGGAAAATGGCAAGGCTTGTGGAACAGCTGCTAGGATACAGTAGCCAAGGGAAGGAAGTCCTGTAAGGACAACTCTGAAGGCTGTAGAGACCCAGAAGAGAGCTCCAGAGTAAAGGGAGGGAGTCCGTTCGGAAGACATTCTAGGTGAATATTTGACAGGCATGATAGATTAATCAATCCCAGAAAACCGTACAAAGGGAAAGCCAAAAGAACTGTTAGTATAATTCCTGCATGCTGTTCAGTTCGATCAGCAAAAGATACTTACATCATTATTGGGTTTTAACAATCAGCTATTTATTTCACCATAAATTGAGATATGACTTGATTGGAACAGGATGCTTGAGCAATGGTAGTATAAGGGTGTTAATTTCCCATCAATGCAAAAAGACATCAAGGACAATGTGTGCTTGATAAATCAAGAGCTAATGCACACACTGGAAAGTGAAATGGAAATAGCATAAGGCAAGGCTGTAATAATGCACAGCCATTGTCTCAGACCAGGATGGTTGGCTGGGACGCAGGAGATCTACTCAAAGACAAGTGTCTTAGAGTTTTAAACGTCAGAGCACCGTTGTAACTGTTTTACCGATAATGGATTTCTTTGATTTGAGAAACTAACTCAGCATGCATTGTAAATCTGAAGCCCCGACCACAAGTCTGGCAAAGAGTTCAACTCTCTGTCCATCACAGATCAGAAGCGATAAACAGGGTCTGACACTCCAGGAGCATGTCCCCGAGGAGGATGTAAGGGGTGACCCAGGAAGATGTAAGGGATGACCCCAGTCCAGGAAGAAACTTACATTTGAATTCAAACTATAGAACCTTAACTTTTAAAGAAAATGTGTAATAAGCACCCTACTGAATTTATAATTGAGGCTCAAAGGGCATTGGCAATGAGTTGCTGGTTGAGCACCTTCCTATGGCTTTACTAGTTTGACCTCATGAAAGCCCCCAAGAGCAGGATTATATTGAGGAACCAATGTGTCTTAAACTACGGCTTAGACCATAGTCTTGTCTTTGTAAAAGTGACTGTTTGCTTTGTACTAGATGCTATTATTCTTATAAAAGCAATCTAGGTTCCTGTTCCCTTTTGCCCAATGACTATCTCAGAGGATGCTGTGGAGACAGCCAAAGAAGGACAGAAAAATAAGGAAATGGAAACAAAAGGGCCAGAGACATGGAGGCCACAGAGAAGGACAACAGCGTCTCAAATGCTGTGTGTGCTAGGACCCTGGGGGCAATTTCTCAAATGGCTTTCTTGCCATTGTTGCATATTTTGCTTGGACATCCTGTCACTTCCTCTGTACCCTCTGTGACAGAAATATTTGTGAGGAAGGTTAAAATCACTAAGAAGTTGTTTATGTGGCATGTTTCTTGGCAAGAGGCACATTTTCTGTTCTTCTGAGAGCTGCCTTTGAGCTGACAGGTAAACTCACAGCTGGATTAAGGAGCAATCTTTAGTGACCACACATTTGAAACTACCTGTTACTGTTAAGTTTTTAGTGGTCCTTGTATATAGACATGTGTGTGCACATGAACATGCCACATATATGAGAATGTGTCGTCGTGTGTGTGCACAGATAGTTTGCCCTTGTGCTTTCCTTCTGATGAGACTCATTTTTCTCCATGCTGGGTTAGGCTGTCAAGAAAAGGAGGGATCAATCCAGGCCTAAAGGAGAAAGACAAAGCATTAAATATAATCGGTTGCTCTTTTTCACATAGATCTGCAAACCTGTGGGATTTAGTCTTCACTAGGGTGGGAACTCATCTCAGAGACTGTTCATTCAATTAAAATTGATAGGAGTGCCACTCAGTTAGAACAGATAGAAAGGCCAGTGAGATGACCCAGTGGGTAAGGATGCTTGCCACCAAGTCTGAGGACTTGAGTTCAAATCTTGGGATTTACATATTGGAAGAACAAGACTCCTGATATTTGTTCCTTGCCATCTACATGTACTCACATGTGCTTGTGTGTACACACACCCACCCACATACATATATACATACACATACACACCACACACACACAACATAAATGCAAAGAATAAAAAGAAATTAAATAGATGTACAAATGAACAAATCAAGTGATGCAATCCTATCTTAGAAACATGTATGACCAATGTATATTAGACAATAGATACTATCACACAGAGATAAGCACATGAGAGCACATGTGTGCACTGTTCCTGAGAACACATGGCACAAAATATCTTCTGTGATTTAGTTCAGGCAGAGACAAGCCAATATAAGGTCAAACAGTCTGAGAGCCTGTGGGAATGTTGTGCACAACAATATTCCTCCTAGGAGGCTCCTGGAGGGCTGACAAACCTTTGGCTGATGACTGAACTCTGCATGGGGCCTATTTCAGTAACAGTGATCGGTCACCAGGTTTAGAAAGCACATGGCTTGAGGACACTGCACAGCTCTGTCTTTGCTGACTGGGGACCAGTGCCTAGTTCCTCCTTCAGACAAATGTTTAGATAATCTACAGAAAATATGAATTTGTGGGAAAGGGAAAGGGGTCATCCCACACAACTACAAAATCTTAGCCACACACTGAACTAAAGCTGTCAACTTTTCTTGGTATTTCTGGTTATTTCATTCCATCCCCAAAGATCTTGTCCCCATTAATCTACTTACTGCTTCTGGGTGACCTTTCTGAATTTGAGCTCTGGTTATGCTGACCTTCCTTTAAAATTGTGAGGCTGGTGCCCAGGGAGATGGTTCAACAGGTGAGGGTCCTTGCTGCAGATCCTAACACCCCCATAAAAGTGGGAATAGCCATGCATGCCCCTGAAATCCCAGGGCTGTGAGGAAGGAGACAAGGGGATCACAGGGGCTTGCTGGCTGGAGGTAGAGTGAGAAGCCATGTCTCAAAGGAATATGGAGAGAAAGGCAGAGGAGGACACCTGGCATCCTCCTGCGGCCTCTATGTGTGCTGGGACACATATCCACCACACCTATGTCCATGCACATGTGTGCATTGCACACACATTCAAAAATTAAAAAAAATAAGGGTAATAAAAATAAAAAGCAATTCTGAGGTTGCTCATGGCTTGGGATAGGTCTTCTCAGGCAGGCTGTCTCTCCCTAGGTCCTAGGTGTTGGGAAGGGAGCAAGAGAGGAAGGGTTTTAGATAGTGCAGCCCCCAGAGCCATGAACTCCCGCCTGAGAACGCAGGTGACCTGGAGATGCCATCCCAGCCCACTTGGCTGCTCTTCTGCAACAGTCCAGTGGAAGTAGCCACCCGTTTTGCAAGTTTCAGCTCTAGGGCCATCCTTTTGATGCATTTATTTTTCTAGAACAGCTTTGGAATTTTTGCTGCCTCTTTCTCTTGTATTCTTTTCCTTTCCAAGTCTAGCTGGTGATTGGGGAAAGAGCACAGACTTTCTGTCATTTACTCAGGTCTCTATCACAACTTGAGAAATAGTTACTAGATGATGGAGGAGGGTCATCTGTCTATGTGTTACTTTCATTGGTTAATA
>LOJH01032734.1:0-11545 GCA_001685095.1 Ellobius talpinus
TCTCCCTCCTTCTGCTCTTCAATTGGACCTTGGGAGCTCAGTCCAGTGCTCTGATGTGGGTCTCTGTCTCTGTCTCCATCTGTCCCACGATGAAGGTTCTATGGTGATATTCAAGAATAGTCATCAGTCTGACTACGGGACAAGGCCAGTTCAGGCACCCTCTCCTCCACTGCCCAGGGTGTCCCCATGGACTCCTAATAACCCCTCCAGAGCCAAGTCTCTTACCAACCCCAAAATGGCTCCCTCAATTAAGATATCTCGTTCCTCACTCCCTTATCTGTCCTTCCTCCATCTCAACCGTCCCACTCCCCCAAGATCTCCCCAACCCTCCCCTTCTCCCCCTCTCAATGACTCCAGGATAAAGTTGGGAGCATGGGAGCAGGGTGTGTAGAGGGAAGGACCAAGTGATTCTTAAGTTCCTGGGCCACAGCCATCCCTTCTTTCTTCAGATTTAATCATTTTCCCAGACACAAGTTCTCAGCATTTTAATATTTGTTGTCAGGGTTTGGCTCACTGTCATATGTTCCTGTTTTAATATTATGGGATAGAAATATTTGTCTTCTGAGTTAATGGTCCACATCTTTCTCTGTCTATATATCTGTGTGTTTATGTATCATACTGTCTATCTGTCTATCTATCTACATAATACAATCTACTTATTAACATTCTTAGACATACTCTACAACAGATATCTGAGCATTTGACTATGCCTCTGAAATAGTTCTTTCAAAGTCACCTTTGCAGTCTCCACTTTCCTGCAATTTATTGTTAGTAATCCTCAGAATTAGTATTTAGTTCCATTCACATCAATTCATGATGCTGCTGTCTCTCTGTTTCCAAACACCTCTTTTGTTCCAGTGACTCCTTTTTATAATTAATAAGTAAATGACATATCTATTCTGATATGGTTAGACCTTGCATTTGACCTCTAGCCTTCCATATTTAAGAATCTACATTACATGGCCTACAGTAAGTTGCAAAACCAGTCAAATTTAGGTGGATCACACATGAGTTCATGACCTTTGCTTGACTTGTGGTCTTATTTCAAGATTCTGGCATCAGAGAATGGCCTAATAATCTACTGTGTGGCATGAATTGCAATTTGTGTGTGTGTGTGAGTGATTGCATGTGTGATGCATGCTTTTGCATGAGTGTATCTATGTGCCATCGTACATTTATTTGGAGGACCAAGGAAGCTATTGAGTGTTTGTTGCTGTTGGTCTTATTGCCTTGAGACAGGATCTACCACTAAACTAGGAGTTTTCTATTTTGCATAGACTCACTTAGTCAGTGGGCTCCTGGTGGCTGCCTGTCTCCATTCCCTAATGCAGTCAGGAGAAATAATATGCAGTCAAGTCTGAGTTTTTACATGGGTGCTGGAGATTTGAACTCAGTTTCTCATGTTTTCGTAGCAAACATTTTTACTTTGTAAACATCTGTCATCCCTGAATTAGAATCTTCAGAGTCTCCCTTGACAGCCCACTCCTCTATTCCTCTCTACCCATATTGTGTTTGGTGTCAAATTATGTCATACTTACCTTTAACATCCATCAAATAAACTCACACCTGTCACACCTGGACAGACGTATGACCTCAAACTTGCATTAGACTGTAATTTTATCAAGCTTCTATCATTGATTTGCCCAGCAATAGCTTTTTCTCTGTGTGCTGACAAGAACTTGACTCCCACTGATGTACATTGCTGGAGTAATCTTTCCAAGTAGCAAAGCCATCACATCTCCTCAGAATCCTTAGTGACTAACTGTGCCACATGCTTGAGGGAGCAGCATGCTTCTCACACCCTCTCTCAACATCAGATACTTTCTTCACTCTCCACTCCAGCCTCCTGGTTCCTGAAGGAACCTGGTTCCGCCTCCATCCCTTCATGCCACAGGCCATTGCATGTTACATGTGACAATGTGCTGCTCATCTCTGTCTGGGCCCTTGCCTTCCCCTGTTTTGTTTAAACCTTTAGAACTTTTCTTGGGCATTGCTTCTTTAGCGAATGTCTCATTTCTTTGACTTGGTTGCATTAATGATTTTCTATTGTATATGCGATTATATGATTAATGGTTGACTTCTTGACTTTTATTCCCTGAGAACAGACCACATGTTGATTGTGCTCCTTGTGTCCCTGCTACTCAATGTTTAGTTGCAAAGACAGTCTTTCAGGACATTTCTGATGACAGGAAAGTTGATCAGTTTTTCCCTTTCTTTGCAGATTTGCCATCTCATTAATAACGACCATTTAGAGGAGACAGAGTAAAGGATATTTGCATGATTAATATTTCTCAATTAAGGTTGGAGACACAGATAGCAGCAAGAATGGGTAATTTTAAATTCAAAATATTATTTATAACATTATAACATATATACTTCACAGATTAAACAGTTAAAATAGCTACATTACAGCTTCTTATTTCTCAAATAATAACTGTGAGCTCCCTTAAAAAGACTGACTAGAAAAATCCCTCTTATTTCCATTTTTAGAAGAACATTACACAGGAATTTTAGAGGAAATGTCAAAATTAATCCTGGAAAATATGCCAAAGGCTGAGTAAGTATTTTTGTGGTAATCAAGAGTTTTGAAATCATGTGTAATATTCCCCTTTCCTCTAGAGCTATTTGACTTTATATGGTAATGTTGATGTGTACCTGCATCTCTCTCTCTCTGTGTGTATGTGTGTGTGATGGAGAAAGAGGGAGAGAGAAAGAGAGAGAGAGGATTTACATTACATACATGACAGAAGTATATGTAATTACATGCAAATATGTATTCAGCAATTTAGGTTGTTAATGCAATAAAATACTAACAACTGTACTGTTTGGGGGTATTATGTTATCCATATGAGCTTTGTTCTAACACTTTTCTTTTTTTAGCTATTCCAGTTTATTCAATGATTTTGTTGAATCTGAGTTTTTTCTGATTGACGGAGACTCCTTACTTGTCACGTGTGTATGTGAGAAGTCGCTTACGCCTGGGCAGAGTCTCCACTTCTTCTACCTGGTTGAGCGCTACCTGCTGGATGTCATTAGCAAAGGAGGACATTTTGCCATAGTTTTCTTCAAGGTAACACAGACCACCTGAGCTTTTTATTCTCTGAAGACTGAAAACAGAGTTCATTTAAATGATTAGTTAGAGATAAGGAATCATGTCACTTAAGCTGGCCTTGAACTTAAGATGCCCTTGCTTCTGCTTCCCAAGTGAACGGATTTCAGGTGTGCACCACCACCCCTTGCTATAACTAAAATTGTTTTTATAAGATTTTATAAACATTTTCACCACTGACTGCAGAGCAAAATATATTTTTAAAAGTTCAGAAAATGAGATGGAGTCCAAGGCAAGGAGATTCAACGTTGGAAGCCACCCGAGCCTCACTTAGTGATTTGATGAGTAGTTTAACCAACCTGGAAAGACCTTAAAAGAAAAAAAAATCTAGAAATGCAACTTGGTGATAGAAGACTTGCCTAGTGTGTGCAAGGCTGTGGTCTCAGTCTCCAGGACAAAAAATAAACAAAACAAAACAAATAAAAGTCATACAATTTAAAGGGAAGAGGAGAACAAAGCAATTACCTAGCATTGCAGTGTTCTGGAATGAGCACAGTTAGATTGTTTGTAACGTGTAGTGATGGGAAACTTTAGTGGAGAGAGTCACAAGAGTTGGTGAAATTCCCAACAGTGGCCCCACTGACCTCAATTCTACTTGTCCAACTCTGAGAACTACTTTGACTTCAAAACTCAGCAGGCAACTTATTTGAATACATTGTTAGGTGTATCTGAGCCCACGTGAACTCACTAACCCTATTTTGCTATTATGTGCTCTGTTATGAATAATGATGAGGGAACATCATATTTGGTGTAATTAATAAAATTTTGATAAATTAAAATACAGGTATATCTACTGCTACCATATCCTCCTTTTCCTATATTCAGGGCAGCCAATGCTATACTCAAGGATTCTCGTGTGGATGTTCAATCAGTTTGCAGCTCACGATACTGTATATTTCTGAGCATTGCTGACCAGCACCATTTTGTTCAAGGAACCAGGGTTCTGCCCTATGTTTACAATTGTTTTCACAGATTTTACTCTACTGAGAAAAACCTTTGTTGTTTAAGAAATTTTACTGCATCTAGAATTATTCTTTAGAATAACATGTTCCCCTTCAGCTTCCAATTCCAGAAAATTCATAATTACAAATTATTATTTTCATAGTTATTTTTGTCCTTTGTTTTCTTGAGGTGACGTTGGACAGGAGAATGATTAAAAGACTGGAAGACAAAGAGTAACGAACTCTGGGTACTATGGGCTTGCTTACACTTAGGTTCAAAATGTGACTTATAGCATACATTTGTGATATAGAAAAATTCCAGGGTCAATTTACTGACTAAAGGACATTAAAAAACAAAACAAAACAAAAAACACCCAACCCTTCTGTACCATGCTCCTTCAACGACCTTAATGATATATGTTAACTGCCTGAACTATCAAAACACTTGTCAAATAATGTCCTTTGTCTCCTCCTCACAGGATGCTGAATGTGCATACTTCAGTGTCCCTGGACTTCTTACACTGAGAACTGCTTTAATTATGCACCTTCAGAAGAATACTGCCATTGATGTTTGGACTCAATTTTCTGGATGCTTGTCAGAAAAGTGGAGTATTACCTTAAGTCAGAGTTGCCCTTATTTCTTGATTCTTGCTGATGAAGGCCTGAATGACCAGCAGACACACCTTTTCAACTTTTTAGTCATTCAGTCTTGGGCAGCAAAGGTCAACATCGCTCTCTTCTCAGGGCAAACATCTGACATCATCCGTCTTTATGCATATTTTATGCAAAGCTCATATTCAAAGCAGCTGTTTTTCAAGCAGGTAATATATATCTAAAGACAAATATCTAGAACTTTATAAACAGTTCTAAATTAATTCAGAAGATAAGGCTCAGTGGTTAAGAATGCTTGCTAGTTTTGTACCGATGCCGGGTAGTTCATTACTGGTTATAACTCCAGCCCAAAGGGATTTGACACCTCTGGCCTCTGTGTATACTGCACTCACATGCACATACCTACATAGATGCATGCATACATACAGAGGAACAGACAACAGAGAGATACATATACATACATACAAAACTAAAAATGAAATAAATCTTTAAAAAATAGCTATCTTGATTCAATATTGACTCTACCCATAGTATAAAATCTATTCTAATTTTAACAGGATAATATATAAGTTAATAATACATGATAATTAATAGTGATAACATATAGTAATTTGCTAATTAATTCTTGTTGTTGTATAATAGTTCTTAACACTTACAAATTATTTATATTTAACATTCACAAAAATCCCATGAGGCACTCTTAAGAATCGTCTATAGCCTGGTGGTGGTGGCACACGCCTTTAAACGCAGTACTTGGGAGTCAGAGGCAGGTCGATCTCTGAGTTTTTGGCCAGCCTGGTCTACAAGAGCTAGTTTCAGGATAGGCTCCAAAGCTACAGAGAAACCCTATCTCAAAACAAACAAACAAAGAAAACAACAACAACAACAAAAAACTAAAAAAAAATCATCTATATTTAAAGATGATGAAATGGATGCCTGTATATGTAGCCTGTTCAAAATCATCAGCAAATGAGTAGTTCAAGAGAATGGAGAATTTATGAGAAATGCTACACTGTCCCCTTTGTCCTCAAGCACCGTGTGGTGTGTGAAATCCAAGTTATTGAAGACCAGAAAGACATGAAATCGGAGGCAAAGATATGTCTCTGTTGCTAAGATCCACTAGTGAAATGATACATTATATGGATACCTTTAATTAGAACACACCGGAGCAGGATAAAGAAAGAAGAGAAAGTGATGGATTTATGTCGTCGTAAACATCTTCAGCCAATAACTCACTGGCTTTTCAAACAATCAGCATTCAAATTCAAATTCCATGATGGTTTTATTCTACTTATATTGGTATATTTGAAAACTAATTTGTTGAATTTTTCAGAGTAAAGCATGTTTACTCACTTTATAAATGAATATAGTTTGCTTATTTTTCACTAGATGAGGTGAGTTCTGCATATGAATATCATTCCATAGCTCATCAAAGTAGGTTTAGAACCAATTAGCATATGTCCCTCTTTGAGAATTGCATCATGCTCATCATCACACATTTGCATATATGCAAATAGGTTTATTTTGCTTTTGTTAGAATTCTTATCACTAAAGTATTCCTAATCCTGAATGCCAGCTGTGAGCAGAAACAGGCCTGGGCTTTATTTTTACATCCAGGGCAAATATTAAATATTGAGTTTATGTTGTAATTCCTTTTTCTTTTTGTGGACTGTGTCCCACAGTGTAGCTCAGGCTGGTCTGGAACTCACAAAACTACAACTCCTCTGCATCCATGGGTGCCGGGATTAAAGGCATGAGCCACCACACCTAGTCCAAGTTTATAGCATTCTGTTAATAGCAGTTTCTGAACCTGAGAAACCTTACAAATATTCTGCCTAGAACACATTTTAATGCAGAATTTTATTTATAAAATAATTCATGCCCCAATTCATTAAAATTCACTTTTAAGAAATGTTTTTACATTATCTAATTTAAGGACTACTTAGAATTTAAAATATAATGAAATATAACTTATGACTCCATTTGTAGACTAGTGGAAATGCCATTGAAACTGTTGGCAATGACTATTTCCAGTACCCTAGATGCCCAGGGGGAGAGGATTCTAATCTCTTCTTAGGTGCTTGGTTGAAATGTGTCATAGTGAAATACACTGAATTTATATCATTTGCATCTTTGTGGAACTGCTAAAATCAGGTGATATATTGCCAGACAAGATAACCAAGTGTTGCCTGGAAGGGTTTCCAAGCCTTGATGACCATCCTCAACCACAGCAGGGTAGATTTTAAACTCAGGACTGCATTGTAATATGACTATTTCTTCAATTTCTGAGTTCTGTAGCTGGAAAACAATGATGTATTTATGACAATTTATAATATTTTGTTTTGCAGTTTGAGAGAGAGATTATGATTGATTATAAAACCCTGATTCAACAGTTAGAAAAATATAGAGACCTGGATTTAACAACTCTATTTGGAGATTTGAAATTCAGTAATATGGTGGAAAAGGTAATAGAACTTGAAAAAAAAACACTTTTTAGTTGAACTTTATTTTTATAAAAGTGTGTGTGTGTGTGTGTGTGTGTGTGTGTGTAGGTCCGAGTACAACCCTGTGTATCACTTCTAAGGTTTTACCTTGTTTGAGACCAGCAAACTTCTATTATTTCTCTAGTCTAATGGATATAGTAACAGACCTCTTGTAGCAGTGGAGAGTGGATACTAGACATCCTTCCCCTATTCCTGGTTTAAGAAGAAATGTCTCTATTTCTTCCTGTTAAGTAGGACTAAGATAAAGATGTGTCTAGACTCTGGTGTAATGAAGATGACCCTGAGCTTCTCCTATCGTTTAGACCATGAATACAGTAATGTAACTATACCACAGTACTGCTATTTTGCCCTTAGTTTTAATGTTGTCAAGATGCATTTGCATATTGTTAAATATTTCATTCCTGGTATCCATATACTTCATCATGGTGTCGGGTTTTGCTAATATGGTCTTGGGTTCTGTTTGCTCTATTTCCTGTTGAATTTTTGCCTTGCTTGGCATCAGTGCTACCTTAGTGTAATTTCAGTCTTTTTACTGTCTTTCATTTATTTGTAACATTTTATGTGCTTACAGAAAAGAATGTTCAGGCTTTCTTTTTAGTATTCTGAAATCCGGTCTAAACCAGAGGAATTATCCAATCTTTGATAATTTTGTAAATTTTTCTGCCTGAAACTTGGCACATATTTGTCGGGATGTTTTCTTAGTCACTTTACCTGTGACGTGGATGTTGGTGTATTTAGGCCTACTATGAAGTAGGTTTCTGTCTCAGTGTCTCTTCTGCCTTTCTTTTTGTTTTGTATATCTGTGATTTCTCTTATTTGTTTAGTAATGTTTGTCTAATTTTAAGTTGAGTCAGTATATATTGCCTAGATATATAAAATTTTATTCTCTTAGGCTATGATTTCATCTTTTAGTTTCTTTTGATTTTCTTGTTTCTTTTTATCTACTATTTTAGCAGAGCATTTAATTGATCTGTTTTCTTACTTTTGGTATTAAACATTGTTTAGTGTGATATGTTTTTCTCTGAACACTGCTTTCATTACATGACAAAGATTTTGATATAGAGAGCAATTTTCAATGTATTCCTTAAATGATCATATTTAGTGATTTTCTTATAATATTAAATAATTAACCACCATCCATAATTCCAGTTATAGGAGATCCCATGCCCTTTTCTGACATCTGTGAACACCAAATATTTATGAGGTACAATCTTATGTGCAGGCAGTATACTAACACCTTAAAGTAAAATGAATAATAAAAAATAGGAAATTAATAATTTCAGATTAAAGATTACTTTTAAAAATAGCATTTACATATCTATGGCAGACTCACTATTTCTTATGAAGGCTCTAATTCACTCTTTTATAATATCAATCCTTTGTATTTCTCATCAGGTTGTAGAATCTCTCTTTGGACCCTCCCAGTCTTGAGGCATCACAAGTGTGGCAGGGACCTTGATAGATGCTCCAGATGGAATATATTATTCCCCTTACACATTTCATTGCTGTTGTTCCCAGTACTACTATTTTCTTTTTTAACTGATGCAGATGAGATTTTGTGCAAAACAACTATAAAAGCACCCAATACTTTCAGAAAGTTGATTGCCATGATATATGTTGCTTCTAATCATGTATATTACCCACAAATTATATATGCATGTAATTTAAGAAAATACAAGATAGGGACTTGAAGAGTTACAAGTATTATTTTTATGGATATATGGTATTTCTTGAATGCTGATCATTTAAATTGTTTGAAGATTTTCTTTTCCAAATAATTCTATGATGAATGCCTTGGTGCACACATCTTTGGGCAGATTTTGGATTCTTCCTTTAGGTTAGATCTCTAGAACTTGAATGAAAAGTATCACTATGTTGAATGACAAATGTATTGTATGCCTTTGCCTGTTTGTAACTTCATTAGCAGAGTATTAGGACTGACACGCCATGATTTCTGGTGCTGTCTGTTATTAAAGTAGTAAAAGATGAAAAAGCATGTTGATATCATCAAACAAAAATGTAAATTTTATATTACTAAAGAATATCAACTTTTTCCATTTTCTCATTATTTGGGTTTCATTATAGAATTAGCATTTAAAGTCATGAATTTCCCTGTTGATTATGCATGTATTTGTTAAGAGTTTTCTCAAAATTTTTTGAAATGATTTTCCCACTCAAAATTTGTGTTCATAATGTTTTTAGTGGAAATAGCTACAGTTTAAATATGTTGATATCGACCCATTTCTTACTATATAATCGCTTATGAATAAATACAGTTCTCTAATTGTCATGACGTGTTATTATTCTCTGCGGGGACAGGCTTGTGAGATGCTGTCTCTGCTCAAGCAACTCTGGCCAGAAGGCTCTGACATCCGGCGAGCCCTTTGCGTCACTTCCTGCTCCCTCCTCTTGGAAATGTACCACTGCTTCTTAGACAACAGAGAGAAGAAATCCTCAAAGCAGACGTGCGAAGACAAACGGGTGCGGTTGCTGCACTGGGATGCTCTTGTGCTTTCCTATTTTATTGTTTTCACCAACCATTTCCCCATGTGGCACTGGGTTCTCTCTTGTTTATATGAACAGCAGAAACAGGAGAATCCCTGCAATTCGTGTCATAAAGGAATACGTTGTTCCATGACTTAGTGTGTTACCTACATGTGCTTCACATAGGACATATGTAGCCTTGTCACCCGCAGACAGGCAAAGGAAGAAAAACCTGCTATGCTACTGTGCTTTGGGCTTTTTCTGTGCACAGTTCATGAAATGCTCAGGAAAGCATTGTTATTTCTATTCCGCTATTAGAGCACAGACTTTCGGTTTTTGAGAGTAATAGTCCTCCAACCCAAGGTGCTAAATAGTAATGTAGTTTGGGTTAAGGTTTATCTTGTGCAAATTTCTCAGTGACTTTAAAAGATAGGCTCACACAGTGGCACTCTACTGGCTGGGGAGAGACTACTTTTCTTAGGTTTCTTTATTGCAGGAAAGGTCAAGAATCTGGTGGCCAGTTGAGATTTAGCTATGACTAAAAAGTCATATCTGCATATATGTTCTCATGAGCACTAAAGTATACACATATGCACATACCATTTTGTATGTAATCTCAGTTCTATGGAGTCTCAGCTTATGAATCCTATCAAGTTTGTTGATTTCAGAATTGAACAAGGACCAGTTTTTAATATTTCACTTTGCAGTATCTCATTAAATATAATTTTAATGAAACCTTTCTGCATGATTAAACCTCCAATTTAATTCATCCCTAAATCATGATAGTAAGTCAAACTTTTCTCCCTGGAACTTCTAAACATTAGACCCTCCCTGGCATCCTAAGAGTGTCCCATTGAAATCTCCTTGCTCCCCAACAAGACAAAGTCTTTGCTAATAGCAATGGTGCCCTGCCCCATGAGGCTAAGCAGATCTACTTATTTACCTCTGCTCTCATCGTGCAGTTACAGCCTTTAGCTACATTGCCACCCTGTTGTCCTTATGGAGGCCGTTCACAATATTGCCTTCAGAGTGGGTTGTTAAGACAGAAGAGAGAATGTAGCATGTAGGTAGCTCCACCCACCCAAGGTCCCCTGGAACCTCCTGTTCATCACCTGGTTTATTAGTTTAAACCTGAAGTCCCTGAAAATACTGAACCATGCCTTACACCAGCTTCTCAAAGCTAGAAGCTTCCTTTCCCCTCTATCTCAAACATGTTTAAACACAGCCTAGTTTCTGGGTAAGTACTGTCTCAGAAATGGAGAATGTGTAAATGTGGAATTCCCACCTAGAGAGCTTAGATACAAAGTTCGGGCTTCTACACATTGAGTGTGTAGTCTCCCAGTCTGCTGCTCTCTACTCACCTTCTTTATTTTCTTCAGGGAAAAGGTAGCTGTTTAACCCTGAAGGATGTGGAAGACTTCTGTAAGCTCCATTGCCTCAGTGTGGTTTTTCATCTTCATCTACCTCTTTCTCAAAGAGCCTGCTCAAGATTTGTCACTTCTGATTGGATTAAGGACCTCAAGACTGTCTTTAAAATGGTAAATATACTCGCTTTTCACGTCTACTTTTGTTTTAACTGCATAATACATATAAACTACATTAACCTTCAAACAGATTTAAACAGAGTGGTGTTAAATTTTAAGGTGTTGTTGGTGTTAAAATTAGACCGGCTTGCTTCAATCAGTCACTTGACTAGTTTTAACAATCATATTAAGTAATATGATTGTTATTAATTACAACGATCATGGCATGTATCCAACCCAAAGAGGATCTTCTTGACATTTTCCTTCTTATGTGGCTGACAATGGGGGCTGACTATAAGCCAATGATAATGGCACTGGATTTTAATTCTACTGCATGTACTGGCTTTTTGGGAGCCTAGTCTGTTTGGATGC
>LOJH01032735.1:5382-15452 GCA_001685095.1 Ellobius talpinus
CCATCCAGGTCTAGGAAGGTGAGCATCCAAACAGACTAGGCTCCCACAAAGTCGAAAGATATATTCTTTACATGTCCATCAGTTGATAGACACCTGTTTTGTTTTGTTTTTTTTTTCCACATCTTGTCTATTGTGAATAGTGCCACCAAGAACATGGGATTGTAGGCCTCTCTTTGACATAATTTTACATTGTTTGTATATGGACCCAGTAGAAGACTGCTGGATGATACGGTAGTTCTTGTCACAGTCCTCTAGGAAACCTCCATACATGTTTCCCTAATGGATAGACCGATTGACATTCACACTGGAAGATTATTAGGTTTTACTTTTCTCCACATCTTTTCTAGCATAATAAATATGAGATGATCACTCATTGTAATTTCACTCAACATTTGCCTAAAGATTCCTGATGTTAAACATTTCTTTTAAATATGACTTTTGGTCCTAGTATGTTGTTCTTATAAAAATATCTGTTCAGAATCTTTCCTATGTGTAGAAATTGATATTTTAAATACACATAGAAAACATAAGGAAAAAAATATGAGATAAATAGAACATATTTAAGTATGTCAACAATGTTTGCTTAATAAAAATATTTAATGGTATCCTTTAAGTGAATGCAACAGTCCATAAATAAATCAAACTCATTTTTCTGAGGGAATTTTATTTTCCTCTTTTAGTACTCTAAGTGACAGAATTGATCATCCTTATCATGTTATTATATCTGCAAGTGGACTTTTGATATTAAAGGGGAATGAATATTTTTAAGGTTTTTAAATTATTTCATGTAATTATTTAAATCAATGTGTATAAAATTTGCATTTTATAAGAGAATTTAATGGAAATTGATGCATCCTGTAAAACTATTGTTCAGTTCATTAATTTAGAATCAGCCAAAATATTACAGGGATTGTTTTCAGTTGTATAAATCTGGTAAATTGAGAAAAATAAAACCTTATGTTAAGATTTTTTTCTTGATCACCTTTCCAAATATTATTACCTCTCTAGTCACCACACTCTACAAGTGTTGGCAGTATCTAACCCCAAGCACACATAAATTAGCTCTGTTTTGGAAATACATATCAGTGACAATATAGTAGGTTTTTCTCTGTTAAATATTTTCTCACAATATTTGTGTGATTATTCTCTGTTGTTTAAAATATTATACTTTGTCTACTTGCTTTCTGCACAATATTCTATTGTGTGAGTATTTCACAGTTCAGGCAATATACTTTCAATAAGCACTTGAGTTTTATCTGTTATGACTTATGTGTTGTTTCTAAAATTCAAATATAGTTCCAGGTAGAATGGCTCCATCACCCCCCTCTCTCACTGCCCCTACTCTGTGTGTGTGTGTGTGTGTGTCTGTCTGTATGTATGTATGTATGCCTTTGGAATTATGATTCTCTAATTCATCTTCAGAGTATATAAGAATTCTAATTTTGGAGCTGGGGAGATATCTCAACAAAGTGAGAATCTGAACTCAATCTCATAATATTTTAAAATATGTCTAGTGTGGTAGTGCAGGTTTGTAATTCCTCAGAAATTGAGAGGTTGCCATCACCCCAGATTGGGAATGAATGACAGATATTATCAAAGTCCAATTTAGTGAACCAGTGAGTTTTAATGGAGTTACTTACAGGAAAATGCGTGAAGACTGCTTAGAGAAGACTGACTCAAAGAAAACTACATAAAAAACCCACCATCATGAGTAACAGCTCACAATCTGGAAACCTGAAAGCACACTGCACAGCCTGCAGGTATCAGGAGGTTTGAAACTGTCTTTTCCAGGTCTGAGGCTCTTGAAGGCAGCTCAGTTTGTCTTTGCCTCTTTCAGGCTGCTTGGCTGCTTTCTGCTTCTTCCAACCTGCTCATCTGGTCAGTGTATCCTAGCTGCTTGACTGGTCAGAGTCTTCTTTGTAGCTAGGCTCATCTAAGAGTATCTCTCAGCAGTCTTACTGTTTAAATACTTACATTGAATCTGGTCAGAGATTCGTGGAAGCTCTTTTGAGTTGTTTACTCCTTGTTTTAAAGAGCTTCCAGGTGGGATGCTGTGTTTCAGCTTCTTTTAGAATGTCCTTTTGCTTCATGTCTTTGTAAACTACTGTCCTAAAAATCTTGTTTTACCTACTTTGCACATCATATGTTGTAAGAAGTTTCTCTCCAAAGATGGAAGGCTATTTTGAATAGGGAAATGCTACACAGAAGCGATAGACACAATGCATCTATGAACCATTCTGGTCTGGCAGATTAGCTTATGCGGTAAATTTCAGGATGGTGAGAAACCCTAAAAATGATTGGGTTGTACCCAATGACTATCTACCTCAAGACCCAGCAATACCACTGTTGGGTATATACCCAAAAGACGCTCAATCATACCACAAGGACATGAGCTCAACTATCTTCATAGCACAGCAGCATTATTTAAATAACAAGAACCTGGAACCCACTTAGTTGCCTCAACTGAATAAGGAACATAGAAAATGTGGTAGATTTACATAGTGGAGTACTACACAGTGGTAAAAAATAATGACCATCCTGAAATTTATAGGCAAATGAATGGATCTAGAAAGAACATATTGAGTGAAGTAACCAGAACCAGAAAGACATATATAATATGTATTCACTCTTAAGTGGCTTTTGGACATAAAGAAAAGAAAAACAAGCATACAGGCCACAACCTCAGAGAACCTAGACAACAAAAAGGACCATAAGAAAGACATACATGAATTTACATAGAAAGGAATAAATTGGAAGTGTGGGGGTTACGGGAGAGTGTAGAAAGTGTAGTGAAGGAAGGGAGGGGAGGGGAGAAAAATGTATAGCTCAATAAATACAATAAAAATCTAAAAGAAGAGGAACATCCAAGGTTGTCTTCTTATCTACACAAACACACACACACATACACACACAGGCATGCAGAGAGAGAGAGACTGCTTCTTTAGTCTTTTTAACCTTTAATACACTGTGTTTTAATGTATCATTTTCTGATGGTTATTCCCATTCTATAGACTTCTTTTATGAAGTTCCAGAGCCAACTTTCGGAGCATTAAAAAATGTCTTTCCTTTATAGATGTAAAATTATTTTAATTCATGGCTTTTGCAGGATATCCTTACCTGAACATTACTTGTTTCATCATCACTATTTTTGACGAGTAAAATTTAAGCTATTTTACCCTTTGACTAATGATGTTTTGACTAATAACAACTTTTGCTAATGACATTTAAATCTTATTTAAACATCAATAACTTATCTTTAAAATATATTGTATTTTAGAAACTTGATCATTTTGTTTTCATCATGGTTTCCAGAGAATCTAGAACTATTATATATATATAATTATATAATTATATTATTATGCATATATTATAAAGTAATAATTGAGATTTAAATTGATCAAACAAATATTAGAATCCGCCTGATACTATTTATTAAAAAGATCATGCCTCTTGGCTTAACAGAAGTGATTTTGTTATCATATGTTCTTTACTTGTTTTCACAAAAATACCGCAGATGTAAGCATAGCAATTATAACAGCTAATTGCAAATATTCTTTGAAATATGCTTATTATCAAAATTTTCTTGGATATATTAGTCCTTTGTACATCCATATAATGATAAAAATATCCTCTAAATTCCTGTGGAAGACTTTCATTTACAATTTTGTGTTCACATTGAATTTATAGATTATTTGAAGAAAACTAATTATAATATTACATCTTATATTCCACAAATAAAGAATATTCCTTTATTTTTATGTTTTCTTAAGCTCTCAGGGAGTTTTCATACTTTTCAGGGTAAAATCTTCCTTTTCTGTGTGAATTATCAAGTTTCAATAGACTGAAAATATATAGTTGAGCAAATATTAGAAGGTCGCTCATTTTCAGGGAGGGAATCATAATTCTCTTTCCTAGAAGACAATATAACAGACAATTGACAAAGTAGTATTGTTTTTTAATTTGCATTTCACTGATTATGTAGTGTTTGGAATTTCTCTTATTTATTGATTGTGTTTTTAATCAATGTATTCAATTTCCACTTCTTTCATTGGATAATTTTGTGCAGTATGCTATGATCTCTTGTTAAGTAGATACTACAGATGTTCCCACCTGATTTTTGTCTTAATTTTGCTTAATAGCTTTGATTTCTATTTCTAGAGGTAAACCATGTTCCTTTTCTTAGATCATTTCTGCTAGTTCTGTTATAAGTTTTTATAGACACAATTTTAGCTTTTTTGGATATTTTGTATAAAGTATGATGTTTGTATATAAAATGTTTATTTGTAAAACATATACTTTTAAATATTAAAACTTTCAAATATTTGAAGTTATCAATCATAAAACTAAAGAATAATAAAATTAATCTAGTATAAAATTAGGTGAAGTTTAGGATAGATACTCATTGAATAAATGTGTTTGTTTCCATTTACCACAGAGAACATGTATGAGAATATAGTTTGAAAACACATGTAGATTATTAGAAATAAATTATAATTTTTTCTTGTCTTGTGTCTGTATCTATAGTTCATTAAAGATGTGAAATATTATATATAAACAATGATTATTTAAGAACAGGCCAAAGATTGCCACAAAATTTACTGTGATTCCACCTTATAATCAAATCACACCTCTTATATTTGCCCATGGTCTGTGTAGCACAGATCTTAGAGCCTAATTTAAAGATGAAGAAAGAATAGCAAATCTATATGAGAAGGTCTCTGCTCACACCACCATTATCAGCATTGACTGACTGATATTGTCAGAGAAAAATAGTCAATACAGTCACATCTTAATGATAATTCATTATTAAACTCTCCAAAGTATAATTTTCCTCCAATAGTTTGTATTAATAGAAAAATATGTTTTTTCTTTTTATGTTACTTATTGATAAAAATGACATATGTATATCTTCCAAAAACTGTAATATACTTTGACACTCAGCCTTTAAAAATCATGGTGACAAAACCAACCATGTTTTGTCACCAAGCATTGATTTTACTTCCAGAGAAATACAAATAGAAAGAAATTCTTGAAGTCAAATAAAGTGATCAAAGGCAATATTTGAACATATTTTTAAACAAATTATCAAACTATCTTCTACAAGGGGATGCCAATACATTCACTGGGCCAGTTGTAAGGAGTAATCAATATTTTCTCAGCTTTGACAGCAATAGAGTAGATTAAGCCATCATTTTCATTTCTTTCATTATGACCGAGGCTGCCATTACAAGTTGACACTATTCCTTTGTAATTGTTTTCATTTTTGGCTCTCTGAAGAAAATAACTTTATTCTTGCTAATCCTGGCTTTCTGTTTACCCAGGAGTTTGAGAACTGTTGCTAGCATTTAATGGTTTTATTGTCTTTCACTCTCATGCAGAAAAATATTCTAAGCAATTTTTAAAGGATTACTTTATTTAATTCTTGGATTAGCATTGTGTCTGCATTATCTCAAGCCTATGAAAGAGGCATTGGAAGTTAAGGAAAATAGTGGTAGTATCTTAGTCAAAAGCTTAAACCAGGATTTAAATCTAAGTACCTAAAATTAGATTCAGCAATATTAAACCTTATAACATATTGTTTACAAAGGTATTTGGCATCTGTCAATTCCAATGTTATCTATGCTTAAGATTTAGAAGATCAGAACAGTGGAATGCAAGGGCCATGAGAGGTTAAAGAAAGTAGTACATTTGAAACTTCCATCCATGATGGTTACTATATACGAAGTCTTTCATAAAAATAACAAGCAGTCATTCTGTTAGTCTACTCTCACCCAAATACCATGCTTACTCTTTATAATACTGCAAAGTTCTGTGTTTGGCATACACATTTAGTAAATGAGAAGTTATATGAGGATTGTGTTCTTTGTCTTCGATCAATGGGAATATACATCTAAGTAAGTGTGGGTGAAGTTTTTTGGTGCGCTTGTTTTTGTGTTCTTTTGATATAGGGTCTCATTCTGTAACTCTGACTAGCCTTGAACTTGCCCTGTGGCCGAAGTTAGGTCATGGCAATGCCTCGGTCACATATATGCTGGTATTACAGATGTGAGACACCTCACCTAGCTTAGGTGCATGTTTTGCATTCCTAAAAAGGCATTAATGTCTAACATTTTTTATAAAATGAATATTACCCAATAATTTATAACATGTAAATGCAATCTTACCATGTTGTATATGTAACTTTAACATCTTTTAAAATAAATGTTGCAGCAAATGGCTTTAACATCTCCTTTTGAATACCTTAGCTATTTTTAGTGTATATCATGAGAATTATTTATCTTTGTCTTTCTTCCCCTTTCAGGTCTCCAGAGCTTTGCCTGAAAAACAGGGAGAACTTGAAGATCACATAAAAGATTTTGGGAAACTTGAAGAGCAGCTAGATCACCTGCTTCTGTGGCTATCTCCTATCAGGAATCAATTGGAAACTTATAGCCAACCAAGTCAAACATTTGATCTGAAGGTGGGTGCTTCTAGCTTCACACTTTCATTTCTGGCTGAATGACTGGATGACTGTATTGAGCTTCACATTGGTTAATTTGAATGTTTTCACTCCTTAGAGCAGGACAAGGATAACATTATTAAGTTCATCACAATAAACACAACAATCTCTAGAATGGGATTTACAGAGTAAACATGAGAAAGTAGGAATTCTTTGCCCATGAGCAGGGTTAGTGGGTTAGTTGAAAGACCTAGGGTAAAATAAAATTCTAGTTAAATGAACAGGGATCTTCCTGAAGATAGGCCAGAGTGAGCAAACAGCATATTGGTGATGCTGAAGAATGAAGAATCTAATCAAGTTAAAGGGTGATCAGATCTGGAGGTGATCATTGGTAAACTCATTTCGCAGGGTTCAGTTTTGTTTTGTTTTATATCAGAAATAGTATGGATAAGGCTGGAGATACCACATTACAATTGATGCTGTTGTGATCATTATTATTTCTGCTTCTTTCAGAATTTACTAGACATGTTTTTAGTTACTTGTTCTCTATGATGCTCTCAATTTGTTAGTATGTTCCAGTTTTCATCTCTGCTTTAATTGCACTTAATAGGTATGTATTTGTAGATAGCTTTTCCAAAGCTAATTCTTATCTAAAATTTCTAAAATTGTCATCCTAAACATTTGAGAAAGATGTGCTTAAAAAAGGAATAAAATAGAGAGATTGAGAGGTTTGTTCCAGTTAAATTGAGTTATACTTGCAAAGTGCACTGTATTCCTTTCAGCTTGCCTCTTCCTGATGTTTTTATTGACCACTCTGATAGCTGTGCACTGAGAACACATGGTACTTTTTAAGTCACAAGTAAACATCATTTCCCCAGTATAAAACCAGCCTGTTCAATCACTGTCATGGTCTTCAATTCAGCCTGACAATCAAACTCATGTGTAGCAATAACCTTTACCCAGTAACAAATTAAGTTAACTTATAAAATATAAATATACAAGATGAGTAACAACACAGCCTGTAAGTGAAAAGAATGCTGGAGATCCTGACACTAATATATGTCTACTGATGTCTGAGTCACCCTATCCTTGAGTCATGCATGATCACCAGGGATGGCTAGACGAAGCACATCTTCAGTTCTGAGAAACCACCCTTCCTAGGATTTTGTTTTTTCAGTTCAGTAGTACATAGTATCCTCAGACATAGTTGACATGCTTGCAAAATTACTAGTGCTACAACTCATCAATTATTGTTGTTTCATTACTAAATTAACCACCCCCATAAGAAAGTACATTTACTTGGCTCTAATGGACCATAACTTGAGCCAGATTACCAGTTATGCTAGGTCTATTATTTTCTTTGTCTTTAATTTCATATCACAAAGAAGAAAAGACACAAATTCTTTTCTCTCAACTAGTAATCATGTTTTTGCTTTTCTTTTAACTTTTGTAACTCAGGTAAAAATCTGTTCATCAAAATATGTCTTTTCAGAAAAAAATAATAACATGAATACTCTTTGAGAGAGCTCTCCTTGTCTCTGGAACATATGTAAGAGAAAGGAAAACAAAATCCCCTCACACAACTAATAGATCTTGTTGACGCTACAAAAAATGACTTCAGTCTGGTCTGTGCTTTCCCCAGTCTGTCCCTAGTTAGTTCTCAAACATCAAAAGTCACAACAGCACTTATCAACAGCACATTGGTTTCTGACAAACAGGTCTGGAGTGAAGCACCTCTTTTCTGTGTTAATGAACTTCATTACCAAAGCCCCATGTCACCACTCTCATGGCTGTGTGGTGTTTTGGTGTCATTCAATTTGCTTCCTACAGCTTAGTTTAAATCACTGAGGAAAAAAAATACAACTGCATCTTTCCATGCAGAAAACTCTTTGACATATTCCCTGTGTATTCTGAGATTATTCATCAATGGAGTGTCGATTTCAAAAATGCTCCTTAAGGCCCTTTCTTCTCCTTTGGCAGTATCTAGGCCAAAAGACATATGACCATACTGGAGAGCTTCTCCCAGAAATCCAAAAATCCTTGGCTTCTAATCAACAAATCGTGGCCTCTGTTAGTAATAACCAATTCTTTATCCCTCTATGTCTACCTTCTATTTCTACTCTCTTTCTAATAATGATTTATTGAGGTTACACCTTTTTTTCTTCTTGCTTAAATTATGGATTTCAGTCTTTACTGCTTATCGTATACACCTCTGCTTAAAGAAATTAAATATATACCTTCAACATAAAAAATGATAAAATGGAATATTATTTGCTACACTTTACCCAAAATAAAAATAAAGCTTTTAAATGGTTTGGAGAACAAGTCAATTTTTTAACACAGGAAATTATACTGCCTTAAAAATATCAGTTAAAAGACAGTGAAATAAAGTAGATATAAAGAAAGCTCCATTTACTCCATTTAAAGAAACTTTTCTTTTCTATCTATGGTGGTCATGGATACCTCAGAGTGAAAGGGTCTGGGGCTCTGACACTCAGGTCATTCACTTTCTCTGGTCAAACTATGAGCACCTGTTAGAAAGAAAAAGGAATATGTAATCTCCTTCATGAGCTTCAGTTTTTTTCTGCCCTGATATTTCCTGCTTATTGATGAAATTCAGCAAGCTATGTAATGAAACCCAAATTTAAAATAAAAGAAGAAAGAAAGGAGGGTGGAGGGGAGGATGGAAAAGCCATAAGCACTCTGTTCTAATACATTGTTTATGGTAGAGTGAAAATTGACTGCACATCACTTGGTTTGTGCAATTTACTCCCAAAATATTCCTATTCAGGAAATCCTGCAAGTAGCAGTATTTATCTTGAAAATCACCTCACAGAACCCTTGCAAGCTGAGAAACATAATCAATGAGATCGTGCTGTAGAGGGTGAAAATGAGGCATAATCAGAGCCCTTGCCCATCAGTCAGCCTACTAAAAGGCATGCCTTTGAATTTTGATTTTCAAATGTACTCTCAATTTAGACATAAACTATGTTGGTTTCAAATTTCGCAAATGATAATTGAATGCTAAGATCCAGGGACCAGTTTAGAATTTATATAAAGGGACTTATTCTTTTAATCTTTAATGAAAGCCTTCAATAATGAGCCTGAGGTAGACTGTTTATCTGACATAAAACAGCCTAACTACTGCTTTCCAAACTTTTTATTGAAATAGGAGTTAGGGGAAATGTGTAATTCTCTCTGCTAAAAATTAGTAACTGGGTTATTTCCATGTGGGTGACAGAGATAGTGTTTCCTCCCTAAAGAACGGCTTTTCCATTGTGGACTATAAATAAACCCTACCATGCTAGAAATGTAATTGTCTGTAATGTCAAATCTGCAGACCAATAACAAAATCATAATAACTGACCACTGCAGTAACTAAATACCCATATCAAGTGTTCATATTACAGTGAATATTGTCAAAGAAAACTAGCAATGGACAATTAAACAGGCAAGAGTGACTTCATCCAAAACTTGTACAATGTGAGGGTAAGATTGAACTCAATTCTATTCGAACGAGACAGGAGAGGATTTGGCATATGTTTCAGTTGATAAAATTGCTTGTCTTTGCATTCATGAATTACTGCAGAATAAATCAGGCATGCTATAGCAAATGCCAGCAATGCCAGCA
>LOJH01032736.1:0-13903 GCA_001685095.1 Ellobius talpinus
GTGTGTTGTTATTTCGGGGTATAAGCTAGCCGTGTGGGAGCCGGGCGGGATGAAGAGCAGGCCTGCTGCTCTCCCTTTTCACTACATTTGGCGCCCAACATGGGCCTGCTGCTCTCCCTTTTCACTACAATATTGGATTGATGGAAAATTTCTTATGAATCATTTCTGCCTTTTCCAAGGAATATTATTTCTAAGCTTTCCCAGTACTGCCCTGAACATACTATTCCCCTGCTGTAGGGAGACATTCTTATCTACATGCGGGTCTTCTCTACACTTTAGAGGTTGTGACACACATAAAGAAGACAGAGGTCTCCTTATGAGATATGAGACATTCTTGAAACAACTGTCCCTGCACAGGAACAAGATAATCAAAACAAAGAAAAATTTAAAATGTCAAGAAGATTCAGTGGGCTAGAGGAGTTGGCCACAGATCAGACTGTAAGCCTCTTCCCATTATAAACTCAGGCAATTACGTGGGATATACAGCAACAAAGTTAGATTAGCTAAAGTTACCTCTGCCCTACACAGAGACTCATGTTGATGGGCAAAGAATGATGTAGAAAGATGATATAAGAATGAGATGTCAGGACCTTTGTTTCTTAGAAAAGTTAGCACACACAGAGCCACAGAGCCACTTTGGTGTCGTATGACCAAGGAACAACAGATCATGTCAGGATTAGACATATACACAAATTTTATAAAGATATAAAATATAAACATTGTATTATGCCAGAATTTGAATAACATCTGCAGCACCTTTAGACTGAGGATTTTTTGTGTGCACTATAACCATTAAGAATTAATAATACACTGCTTCAGACATGGCACTTTGCCCAGGCTGGCTTGAAGATATAGTTTTGCTCTAGTGTCCTTGAAGCAACCAGAGCTACCAGCCTGAGAACAGGCTGTCTGTCATATGCCTCTAGATCCTTAAAAACTTAAGTTATGGGGTTAATGAGTAACAATGATAACTCTTATTATCACTGATGTCAAAACTCGAGGGAAAATGATTGAAAATGATAACTCTATTTTGTCATGGTTAATCAATGATGACTAAAAGATAAGCAAAGGGAAGTTAAACACATGTCCAAAAACAAAAATGATGTGATCTATGTTTTGGAACAACATAAATCTATCCCTACTTACTGAATTCTGTATTAAAAAAAGCATTCAGGCTGCTAGTGAGTCAGGTTGCATTATTCTCACGACTACCATAGCCTGGCTCACTTCCTTCCTCACCAACTCCTTACATCCTCTGCTGGGTGGGACCTTCCCACCACTGGGGACAACTCACGGCATTAGTGCTCAGCTTACCTTCTCTTCTTTAATCAATCCAAGACCCACCAGAATGTGATCCTGTCCTATTTGTGGGTCATACCACGTCATCTAACTATTCTAGAAACTTCCTCACAGACATAATCAGATGTTTGCATCCAGGGTGATTCCAAATTATTTCAAGCTGATTATCAAGATTAACAATTACAAGTTAATAAACCTCAATTTTGGGACCCTTTCCTCCAGAACTATATTCAGTAAATATCTGCTCTTTATAAGATATTTAGTCTATAGAATTGTGGCACAGCAGTAAAAAGCAGAATAAGACATTTCTTTAATATCTTGACTGGCACATATATCAGTGTGAGTGGAGTAGGTTAACTGGAAGAAAATGCTTCAGGAGATGGGAAGGGGTCTCAGCAGTAAAGCACTAGCCATACAATCATGACGACCAGATGTCCAGAACTATTACAAAAGCCAGGCTTTGTTGCACACATCTGTAATCCTATAACAAAATAGAAAGCAAAGACGGGAATCTCCAGGAGCTCATGAGACAAGACAACATGGCATATACTGTAGTCAACAAAACAATACCTTGTCTCAAACAAGATTGAAGGTGATCAAACCAACACTTAAGATTCTATTCTGATACATGCTCTGTCTCACACACACACACACACACACACACACACACACACAAATGCAAGGATAACAATAGAAACATTTTGGAAGATAATATTGACGAATATATCAATAAAAGATTCCAAAACCTTGTAGGGTCATCTTACATAATATGAATTAAAGAGATTACAGAGAGTAGATGAATGCTAAGTTGTATCATATCATCCATATTTATGCAATTATTCTGACTGCTTTTACGATAGATAAAATTTTGAGCAGGGCTCAAAATTGGGAGGTAAATCATTTTATTGTGATTGAAATTCAGATTGAAGATAAGTAGCCAAAGAGATTAGGCTACCATCAGTACAAATAGTTAAAAAAACACTACTTCCTAGAAATATTTTGGAGAGTGTAAAACCAACAGGCTATACTAATTCATTTGATATGGGATATACAAGACAACTCAGGGTTGATTCTAAAGTGTTTCCCCTAAGAAAATTAAGAAATAAGAATAGTTGGTATAAAAAGAAGAAATGTGTTAAATGGGAATGAGGCAGAGTTCATGGGAATTTTTCAAATGCATAGAGGTAGAGGACCTCATGTATAGTGTGCAGGATGGCCATAGGTGCATGATCAGATTGGTAATGAGATTAATTTTGAAACATAATGATTAATAAAAAAAGTCAGCTTTTAGCCATAACAAAGGAATGCTTAAATGCCCACTGAAGACTCTGTGATTTATAAAGTGAAGAAAAGAAAGAGGTAAAAGTTGTTCAGCATACGTGTGAAAGCAAATTTAACCAAGTTTTTTTCAGAAGCTTTGGAATTTTGCAAATACCATGACAAAGCTAAAAGACAGCATTCTGAGGCAAGAGCTTATCCCTGGGCTCCTGAAATCCCAGATGAAGCAGCTTGACATAATTTAAAATAATGAGGAAGATGGCTGTGAGCCAACTTGGTATGTAGCAATCAAAAATTCAGTGACTCATTTTGAGGAAAGGTGTCATACAGACTGTGATATGGCAAGGATTAAGTTACAGATGGCGATGAAACTTCAAAGAACATACAAGCGCTAAAGTACTGTGAAGAAGCACATTATAGAGCTTGCAGAGGGTCATGAGCAAGGAAGTTTTAATGGAATGCTAATTTCACTGTACCCATCTCTGGTGTTTATGTAAAAGTATGTGGTTTCTTCACAGTACCACATTTTATAAGTGGAGGAAATGTGTTCTGTATTATATCAAATCATGTGGATCCCATAAAATACTAAATGTCTGTACCTTCCTCTTTTCCTGTATGTCAGCACACTGATTGGACTGATCAATAAGATTGGTTCTTTACATCTCTGCCAAGGGTTAACAACCTTCCTTAGACAGATCTTAGATGCAAGCAGTGAACAGCAGACAAAGCATCACAGAAATGGTAAAAAAGATAGACAGATAATAACAAGCTTTGAGTAACAGAATATCAGGTAATATGCATAGAAACAAACAAACAAAGCAACAAGTATAATGAGAAAGGCATTGTTGTCCACCCTTATTCAACAGGAAAATTCAGACTAAAACTACTAAAAACGCTCATCAGAAAGGCCATCATCAGGGACACAAATGAAGACAAATGCTGGCATGGATGTTAGGATAAAATCAATCCTTATACATTGCTAGTAAGGATATGTAACCATTGAAGATACTGTGTAATCAGTCCAGAGATTTTTCAGATTAGAAACAAAACTAGCTGATGACTCACTTATATCACTCCTAGTCACATTCCCAATGGCGTTAGTCCTATTTCAATGATTCTTTTTCATCCATGTTTATTGCTACTTTCATCACACTAACCTGGAAATAGAGTCAACTTAAATGTCCATCAGCTGATAAATAGGTAAAGAAAATATTGTGGTTTCAAACAATGAAATTTTATTACTAAATCTTAAAACATAGGTAAATAGGTGGGACTAGAAAAAAAATTGTGTGGGGTGAGGTAACCCAGACCCAAAGGGGAAAACGGTATATGTTCTCTTTTATATGTCAATCCTGATTCATATATTTTGTTTGGTGTATTTAACTTTGAGTATAAGATCAGGAAGTAAGAGTGAGCACTAAGAGACTGTATCATCAAGATGATATATAGAAAAAATGAAGCAGAGAGGAGAGAGACTAAGTATAGAAAGTCTTAATCCATGAGAATTGTAGAATTGTGGGAGAGTTATGGAGTAGTTTAACCAAATAAAGTGTGTATGACAAAGCAATACTCACGTCTCTTATTATGCAATCCAATTTAAAAATATAATTGGAAAGGACAGTACAACATATGTGATATTTAACTGGAATGGGAATAGGGATCTTGGAGATGAGGGTTCAAAGTATGAGTTACCAAAAACTATTGATGTATGGAAAACCCTTATGGGAGGTCAATATTTTGCAAGCTTATTAAAAAGTATAAATTTTTAAGAAAAACAGTTTGGGGAACACTGCTTCTCCAAGAAAACATGGGTTATTAATGAAATCTCAATGCCAGGCTTGAAATACTTTCCTATAAACCATCAGTCAAGGAGATCTCAAAGTCCCCAAAAACAATATAACTAATTACAATTCTTGGTTGCCTACCATACCTAAATCCTAAGAATCTATTGCTGAAGGTAGCACATATAGTGTTCCATATGTATATTCTACAACCACACAGGTTAGCTTTCATAGTAATGGAAGTATCTATGTGGACGACTGAAGAAAAAATATCAGTGGTCTTTACAAACCTGAATAGTATATGCTACAGTACCGGCCTGCCAGTCAAGGTGCTCCTGTGGAGGCACAAAAATATGAGCCTATTTCCACCTTGTCTGATGGTAAGAGAGTTTGGAGGTGGCTAAAAATTGTTTACAACAACCAGGGCTACACACCCTGACTCAAGATGTGGTTACTTGATTCTTTTGACGTTAAGATGGCCCACACAGGTAGGTCCACTCCATCCTGACAGATGGTCAGGATGCGAAAGCACGCTTCTCTTCCTTTTTTGTAACAGGAGATTTGATCTAGGGAATGGATGCCTTAAGGATACTTGAAGGTGTGGCTTCACTACCTAAGCAGCAGAATGCTAGTGAGTTGATGTCTCAAATCGTTGAAACAATTAACTATTTGACTTGTCCTTTGTAACATGTTAAAGAAGCCTTTTGTTGCCTTCTTTCCCCTTTTGTATTGCGGTATAAAAGTGTATGGAAAATTGTAGGAATTTCATATTTCACTGGAACTCCCTCCCGATACTGTTCTATGCTTTCTGTTTTGTTATTTTTATTCACATCTTTGTTTTCTTTACTATTTTTCTGATCCCCACGCTCCTACCCTGACAAGAGATATTTTTGTTGAGGCTGTTCCCTGACAAATGGCAGCCGAAAGTGGTGCGGGCCCTGATGTGTGCCCATTGGAGAAGTAGCAGCATTGTTATTATGTGGTTTAAAAAGTGGACTTGAAGATGCTCTGTGGAAGGAGTTAAAATCATTCTTTGTACTGTAAATCTTGTTTTAAAAAAACAAATAAAACATAAACAAAAAAACTTGTAACTGAAGAGGTCCTAAAGGGGACATTTATTGTTCTGCTAAATGGACATGTTGTCAAGTAGCCTTCTTCTAAGTATTTATGTTTATTCTCATAGATCAGTGTTACTATACTCCTTGGTCAAGAAATTTTATTTTTGCAAGGGGACAATAGTTAATGCATATTCATAACTACTCAAAAATCTAAGAACATATGACTGTAAGTATTCTATCTTAAATAAGGCATCTGTATCAATTCCTCACCCAAGATGGAGGGAGAATTTCAGAACATGGAGAGAAGAGAATGTAAAAGTCATAGGCTGGAGAGAAGGTTCAGTCACTAAAGGGTGGGCTCACAATGTCAAGTGTCAGAGTATGGGGAGGAATACTATTAAATGTTCTCTTTTAGATATGGCATGGATATTATAATCATGAACTCAGAGAAGCTTCAGAAAATTCATGCAAGATCAGTTTCAGCATGGATTGGGGAGGATACCTGAGGTTTCATTCCTATCAGCGTTGCTACTGGTAGTTTCTGACTTTTGAAAGAGGACTCATTTTCTATAGGAATACGGCCACTGGCAGACTCAACGTGTTTCCTGGGAGATAACCATTGCTCCTTTGTATGTTGGCAGTAGGCTTAAAGAAAGAAAAGAGGTGAAATTGGAAGAGAAACATGTTGAGAGGGGCTGGGGCATAGTTGGAGGGGCAATGGAAGATATTTACCATCAAAATGAATGCATTTATACATTTCTCAGAGGATAAATTTTAAAATTTTTAATTAAAAAATAGTCATTGTAAAAGTTTGGTGTTCAAGGTCTTCTAAATTTCAGAAGAACATCTGCTCATCTCTAGAGCTGAGATTCTATAGTAACAGGGTAAGGGCATTCTTTGGCCAGCTCCGTGGAAGTTTGCACTCTGAGGATGGAGAAATATGAGGGCAGTACACATTAACATGTCTTAAGAAGTTAAGTTGTTCTCATAATTTCTTTATATTTCAGAGGGATTGTGTCTCCAAACTCAGTTGTTTCCCTCAGTCCATTTTCGTTACCATTTCTGTACATTCGGATGCAAATCTTCCCTGAGCCTGTTAGTGACTATCTACAGTTCCCTGCTCCCAAACCTCTCGCTTCTACTCCCACCATTTCAAAAATCTTCAAAAGAGACCAGGGCTGTCACCATACAAAGGACATCTACAGAAATTGATGGATTGATTTCTTTCAACTCTTCCCCTTTAGACAGAGTTCTCTGTCAGAAGGGGCAGGCGAGCCTCTGATACAGCACCACAGTGAAATCATTATCTTCGCACTTTTACCCACTTCCAATTTCCATATAAACTCTCTACCCTGGCCTGTGTTGTTATTGTGCTGGATCTCCTCAAACCATCGTGATGCTAGCCAGGTCGGCTCTGTGACTGTATCAAGATGGTAATCATTGGGTTTTTCTCAGATGTTTCATTTGTCTTCAGCTAAGAGAAGGTTCCAGAGAGCCTGGATGCTATGGAAACAGATTTATATAAATGCTTATACAAGAAATACATCCTGTCAGAAGAGCTCTTAATTGGTTACAGAGTAAATTCTTAGGCTGAATCTCCTTCAAATAATCACACTGGAAATGTGTGTTGTCAGACCATGCATTTTTTTAAATGCCCTTTCTGTATCTTAATACATTAACCATAACATGTCACTTCTGAGAGCTGGTTGACAAAATTTTACCCAGTATATCACATCTCATTTTTCATCATTAGTTTTAGCAATATGATTTTTAAGATAGATAAAATCAGGTAAAAATTATCTTTGTATTATTTTCTACTACAACAACATATTTAGAGAACTTATTGAATTCCCACAAATTTAGGATTGAAGAGATCAATTCTGTTGTAATAATTAAAACAATGTACAGATCCACATATATCTGTTGACTCATTTATTGCTGATTTTTATAAGAATTTAATGAGTACAGAGTAGTTATCTGTAGTAGTGAGGGTGAAAGTTTGAATGAAACCTTCATTATTCATCCTCACAGATGAAGAGTAGAGGATCCATTTTTAAGTAAGGATATAATGACATATAAAACTCTGAATATATTCCTTAAGGATTTAATCATATTTTTCTAAAAATATATACCATAAATTTCAATTTACAGTAAGATTCAACAGCCTCCTGAATACCTATAATTATAAAAGTGACATATAGGTTTTACCATGGTAAAATATAATATGCTAAAATTTAACATTGAATCAAAATTATTCAATGACTAGATAGATTTTCTTTGCCCAAAAGTGGAAATTGAGATAATTAGAACAACCACCAGCACCCAAATTGCCCTTAAATCACAGAAAATCAGAATATGACCCCATTTTGCAGTATGAGAGGTTATTTGATATTGCTATATTTTCATCATCTCCCAGGCCATTGAAGATGACCAATAAACATTTAGATTTTTTAGATATCAGTTGAAAACTCTTTATTTTTAAAATAGTGACGATGTACCTATAAGTTAGAGAGGGAAAAAGAAATATTCCTTAGCATATAACTCCATTTTCAAGCACAAAACTAGCTGTAGGCTCAAAACTGGTTCCAACAACTTAATGGTATCTTATACATAGATAGCGATAAAATATTTATTAAGTATAAAATAAAAAAATAGCATTCAAACTCTGGGTTTTAGTTATAGTGCTCATTTTCTTGAAGAAAAAGTCTGATGTGGAAAGAATTGTCAGTGCCATAGTATATAGCAATATGAGGACTAGAAGGTATGCTGGGGAAGGAAATTTGTAAAATTTGACCATTCTTAGACCAATCCTTCCATGGGATTAGCAAACAGAAGCCTGATGTAAATTTCCAAGCAATGGAAGAGAGGGGAAATCTCATGTCTTTTTGGTAAAAGAATAAAAATAATCTCCATGTAATCTCATCAAGAAGAGATGTGGGAAAAATAATAAACTGGCTAGCAAATACTTAAATATTTTCAAATCTTAAAGATTAGTCAGGAATGCCAGACAGTGATGGCAGATGTCGTTTATTCCAGCACTTGGGAGGCAGAGGCAAACGGATCTCTGTGAGTTCCAGGCCAGCCTGGTCTACAAGAGCTAGTTCCAAGATAGGCTCCAAAGCTACAGAGAAAACCTGTTTTGAAAAAAAAAATGATCAGTCAGAACTCCACTTTGCTTCTCCCCAAACCAATCAGACAGAATAACTACCTAAGATTCAGAACTTCTTGCTAGTGACGAAGCCATCAGTCTTTCCACCAGAAATAGCATTTTCTGAAATGACACAAAAGCAGCACTCACTTCTATCAACATTTATCTTCTCCACATAACTTTTCCTTAATTCTCTGATTGTTGTCCTTTGTTACAAAATTATGTTTCAGCATATTCAAATCTCATTGCAAAGTAAAACTTAAAAGAGTTGCATAGCAATACCACCATGTGATAACTAACAAGGCCTAGCATTTTATAAGCATCTTCAGAGATTAAAATATATTTTCCACATTCATTGTATCGTATTTTGTAGTGTTTTTTTCATTATTTATTCATGCTACATTTTTCCAAAGATTAGGAATCTCCAGCTAAAACATGTCTCATGATTTGCATATAGTCTCAAAGTCGTGTGGGGAAGGTATGAAACTGCCAGGCTGGTCGAGCTCCCAGGATGAACCTCAACTTGGTTTGTCATGGTTTCTATTGATTTTTCCAGAGCAAGACTCTTGTGGGTACACTCATGGCAGTAATTCCAAATAGCATAGTTATCCCTCCCAACCTGAATGCCGTGAAAGTCATCTTACATCTTTCAAGTTCTTTTTCATCCGTATCCTCTTCACAATGATTAAACAATGTTTTGTTTTCTTTCTCACTAATTTTATTATCAAAATTACCCTCAAAAATGATGGTGTGTTTTTGTTGTTGAGTGATTTCTGAGAAATAATCCATAAGCCATTTCTTTTGACTTACAGGTTCCATACCCCATTTGCCTCTGTTTTCTAAATGATACACTGATATAGATATTTTTATTACATTAGCTTTAGAAAATTGCTACTTAATTTTGTTGAGAAATTTATGGTTTTAGTCTCTATAAAATGTTACTTTTCCGTAACATTTTCCGTAACATGCACACACACACACACACACACACACACACACACACTATCATTCTTATTGTCAACAAAATCATATTGTACCTGCTGTGACTTGCACAGCTTCAATATTGACCTGGCTAAGGTGAAAGGAGAATGAAGAAATGGCAAACACATATACAGAAAAGCTGAGATGAGGTGGAAACTATGGGTTTTGATGGAGATACACTAAAATTCAGTGTGTTTATTAAATAAAGGAGGAGGAATGTTGGCTAATCTTATTAGGAGTTCTCTGTAGGGGAGCAGTCTTAAGTTGCAGTCTTCTGAGAGGAGGATGCTGAGGTTCATAGTTTCAGTATGCATTGATTTTAGCTAGCATTCAAAATCATTTGCAAACATTGGTACTCAAACCAAGGTAAGGTGTTGCCATTCCCATGGATCTGAGCCATTGGTATCATTAAAATGGCTATGGTCAGGTCAATAATAAGCATCCACTCAGGACTTCATTTAATTCTAATGTATCTTCATCTTGAATAAAATCTGTTATTAACTGAATGAGTGTTGTTTATATCCAAACAAACAAACTCAGTGGTTATTTTTCTCCTGAGCACTTTTGGTTGAGATTTTTAAAAAACATTCCTGTTTAACACAATGATAAATTTCTTCTTCTTTGTACAGCATCAGGAATACTGAATAATTTGCTATTTTTATTATGTGTTTGCCGCTACATTTATTTATTCTGTATCCACAGAGTCTATGCCCAACTCTTCTAGTCTCATTTCATAAATACTCAATTGTGTTCTTGCTATCCTAGCTCTCCTTATTGTTTCTCCTTACTCAATGGATATTTGTTTGTCTTTAATGAATCACATATTTCCTCTTGATTTTGTTTATTGATTTGTTTCACATGTTTGTTTGTCTTTTAAGACAGAATCCAATGTATCCAAGATTGATCTCAAACTCTTTGTGTGATTGATAATATTCTTGAAATTCTGATCCTCCAGCTTCTACCTCCCAAATACTAGGATGACAAGCTATAGGCATTATGATATACAGTGCTTGTGTTCAAATCAAGGGATTCATACATTCTAAATGAACACTGTGCTAACTGAGCCATATCCCATCCCTTTTTGTCGATTTAAAAATCACATTTGGATATATCTTATCTTCCACCAATACATAGACAAGCCCTGAGAATGATTACCTGTGGTTTCCATTTCTGAGCATGAATCCTAAAACACAATTATTTCTGAGCATAGATTTAAAAACATCAGGCAAATACACATGCTTTTCCTTTGTAACTATGAGTTCATGCTAAAACATAGGAACTTTAGAAGCCTTAAATTTAGAAAAGGAGCTTAAAAAACAGGTGTTGAGGTGGGCACTTTTCAATCTTTTTCCTAGATTTTTCAGGTCTGCAGAGACAAGGGAGAAGGTTTTAGGATAAGGCAAGTTGAAGGTTATACTGAGATTCCTAAACCTCCACATAAAGCAAAGAATACTGTATGCCTTGCTGATTATGACATGATAAACTAGGAAAAATTGAAATACCTCAAGGCTGGATCATGAAGATTTGTGATTTTCTGAGCCTGGGCCAGGCTCAGATAGGAGGAAAAGTCTCTAGGAATTCCTGAGACAGAATATTGAACTGTTGTTCTATTTGACTAGAGTTCCAAAAATTGTTCCAGGATAAGTCAATAATTAAGTTCTTCCCAAGTCTGGGGTAGTTCTGGGTACTGTGAAAAATAAATAATTAATAATAAAGCACCATAAAGAGTCAGCAGAAAATATTATGACAAGGAATAAAAACGTCCTCCTAACTTCTGGAACAAAAGCTATCACATAACTCTAAAATTACGGAAAAAAGAACAAGGTGAAAATCCAAATCTAGATAACTTTTAGAAAACGTCAAGACTAAGCAGCAAAATGTGATGTAGCTGAGGAAATGGTTATGATGGGAGCAGATTTACATAAATTCCTTTATTTATGAAAACAATAACTGTTAGGAATGGCAAGGATAAATACTCATGCTGAAAATTCCAGGGAAGCTTGGAGATGAGCAAATGCTGTTTGCTTTTGGTTTGTTACCTTATTTATATTCCTATTGCTGTGAGAAAACACCACCAACTTTTTATTGAAAGTGTTTAATTAGGACTTACAGTTCGAGAGGTTTAGAAATTTATTTTCTTCAAGGCAGGTAGCATGGCAGCAGGCACGCAGGAAGGCATGGTGTTTGAACAGAAACGATGAGCCCATATCCAATCCACAAACAGGAAAATAACACACTAGGGATGATATGGAGCTTTGAATCCTCAACCCCAACTCCTTCTACACACACCCAGTGACACGCCTTGCCCAGGAAAGAAGACCACGCCTCCTAATTCTTTTCAAACAGTTCTACCAATGGGGGAACAAGTATTCAAGCATATAAGCTTAGAGTCCGTTCTCATTCAAAGCACCACAGTTGTCATGGGGGTAACTGTACAGAACAGGCTATGCAGTGCGATTCAAATTAAAGTTCCTAATAGGATGGGATGTAGGCACAAAGGTGCATATCATTTAAAAAACTTTGGAGTAGGAACTTCAAGAATCTCCTTGCTCTGCTTTGGCATTAGGAAGAAAGAGTAGAATCAACCAGTTGTCTGACAAACACTGTGCCTAGAATACTGAAGCCCTTCTCTGTATCCTAAACACAAAATGAAACTCATCTTCAATGTGATGTGAACAAGGTCAGAGAGAGGTAGAAAAATTCCCTAGATGATTGCACTCTTTTCTGGCAAATGAAAGCAGGGAGTGAGACCTACAATGGTTTTTTTAAACTAAGGGCACATTTTCATCCACCAGATAATAAAAGAGTATAATATATGTTTAATATATAGTATTTTACATTTTTCTGTTAAACATTTTATTTCCAATGTCTGCATGTTCTACAGTCTCTAGAGAAACAAATTGGAGGTCTCAGGTCTGAATTTAAAAGTGCTTTGGTCTAATTGAAACTGATTTTATATGCTGCAGTCTATGGCTTTCTGATTCTCTACTATGTTATTTTGTAGAAAATAATGCAAATATTATAAACTCTTCCATTAATGGAAGACCTTCGATAATCTTGGATGATATTAAGCTTTTTACTAATTGATGGGGCTTTGGCACAGGGTAGGTCCCCAGTCAATAAATAATAAGTAAAGTATGGACCTGCTAACTTTGTCATTTTCAATTCTACAATTTCAATGGAGGCAACATTAAAAGGTTATATAATATTGCGCAAATAGTACCAAAGTCAGAATCAAATAGCAGAAGTAATGTAAACATTTTTTTTTCTTGGCATGAGACTGATGTACCTAATTTTGAGTCATGATCTGCTCTGGAGACTCAAAATTAGTGTAATTGGTCAGAAATGACTTTTTTTCCAGTGACATTGAAATTGAAGAATGGTAGAACATATGTAACACAGACAACAGCCCAGAATTACAATATAGGCTAGAAAATAAGTCAAAGCAAGCAAAAGAAAAGATGCTATATCAAACATAATAAGGCTTAAGGGATGTTCTGTAAAACTTCTATATACATTAGGTCAATGAGGAAAAATATTTGTATTGCTTTAGGTCTTAGCAGAAAATGTTAGAGAACAACTACAGAAGGTCATTTGTTTTCACTAACTGCTCTTTAACATTTTCAAGAAGAAAATAACCTCTTTTAACCTAGATTAGTAGATTGTCTCTTTTCTTGAATTGGGGCTAAACTTATTTTTTAATGGTCATAAGATGTTCTATATTAAAAACAATAACAAACAATAATAGAGGTGACCTATACTTAGACTTACTGGTTGTGTTCTCTGTGCTCCCTCAAGCCCTCGTCTTGTGGCATCACTTCCTTCCCAGCTTGCAGACTTCAAGGGGAAATTTGTTACAGCAGCCTCAAAAGATCTGCTTGATATTGTGTTCTTTTCGACAGAAGTAACAATTTTAGAAATTGCAACAGTGTTTGAAATTGGGAGTCTCACATGGAATGCTATAATTGTACTATCTCTCTGTAATTCAATGATGCCTTGTTTCAAATGTTGGTAATTTGGGTGATTTTTACTTTATATTTTTTCAGTTTCAGAAAATGCTAACATTATTATATAATCACAACAATCCTCCCTTCCTGTTCCTCCTTCCAAACCATCCCGTGTACCATTCCTCACTCTCATTCAAATCCATGGTATCTTTTTTTAATCAGGCAATATTGCACACATTATGCATATGTATATACATATAAAACAATATGATACCAATGGGCATGCCAAAGTGGAGCAGGACAAGACCAGAAGACCTCAAGTAAAGATGATAGACAGATAGAGAGAGAGAGAGAGAAAGACAGATAGAGATAGATAGATAGATAGATAGATAGATAGATAGATAGATAGAT